>BQNB010021910.1:0-36868 GCA_026074375.1 Tanacetum coccineum | reverse complement strand
GGTAATAGAAAACTTCTTCCTTAGTGGTTAGTGCTAGTATGTATAATATGAGCTGGATTGATTTAGTTATGATCTATCTATAATTGATCAAAGAGTTAAGCTAATTGTTAACTAAAAAGGAAGAGTAAACTGCAAAATACATCCTTGTGGTTTCATGTTTCTCACGAAATACATCCCTGATCGAAACTATTAGCAGTTTACACCACTCGTTAGGCAAACGTTTGCCGAAATACATCCCTCGTCACTAACTTCGTTAAATATCCAGTTTTTTGGACCCCACTTCAGGGGTATTTTCGTCCTTTTCTTTCCCACCCCTCCCCTCTTCTCTTTCCCTCTTCTTTAATTGTTTTTTACCCACATTATTCACCGACCCACCACTTTTACATTATTACTTTCATTTCTCTCTCTCTCCTAGTAAAATCCCTAATTCAAAAACACACTAGATCTATGAACCCTAATCAAGAAACCCTAATCATGGATCCAATTATTTGTTTTTGTGGGGCACCAACAGTGATTCGCACTTCATGGACACAAGCTAATCCTGGCCGTCGATTTCGTTGTTGTTCAAGATCTGTAAGTAATATTAACATGTTTTAATTGATTGTGTAATGGATTAAGCTAATTAAAACCATTGATGTTTAAGGGAAACCCATGTGGTTACTTCTTTTGGGTGGATCCAGCAATGTGTGCAAGATCAACTGCAATCATCCCAGGCTTATTGAGAAACATCAACAATTTGCAAGCTGAAGCAATGGAAAATGCAAGGAAAGCTCGAAGAATGAAGATGTTATTATGTTTCAGTTGGTTTGTGTTTGTGTTGTATGTCCTTATGAATTGACTAGTTAAAAATGTAGGGGTCCTGTAATGTTTTGGTTGTAGCAAGGTTTTAGATATCATGTATGTGTCATGTAGTCATGAAATGTAATCTTTTGGAACAAATGAATGAATCAAGTTAAGTTTACCTAAACAACTGAGTATCATATCAAGTGGTTTGTTCATCATATCAGTGGTTTGTTAACCAAACAGACAATAAGAGTATAATGCAATAGCAGTAAAAAACCAAAAGGCAATAAAAGGAACAACATCATTAAGTAGTTGCTTAAATCCAAATTCAAAAGGACAACATCATTCAGTAGTTGCTAGTACTCCAAATAAACATTGTTTCCAAAAGACAAATGCAAACAGACAATGCTAGTACTCCAAATAAACATTGTTTCCAAAAGACAAATGCAAACAGACAATAAGACTAAAAGTACTCAAATGCAGCAGACTTATTTGGAGCTCTTGATCTTTGTGATGCTCTTGGAGTTGCAGCAGAAGCTTGTGATGGTGTTTGAGTTGCAGCTTTCCTGTGTGGACCTCTTGCAGCAGAAGCTTGTGATGGTGTTGGAGTTGCAACTGGCCTTTGGGATGGTTGAGACCCTCCCACACCTCTTTTACATGATCTTTTGTTATGACCAGGTGTCTTACAAGTATCACAAGTGACTGTCTTCCCAGCCCTAGATAGTTTCCCACCCTTAGTCATTTTCTGGCTAGACAATTCATCAGCAGATTTCTTTCTCTTTTTTGGAGGCCTGCCTATCTGTGGGTGAACTTTAGGTGGAATGAGAGTGTTAGGACAAGGATGTTTCTTCCAAAGGTCTTTGCCATTTAAGGGGTTGATCTTGTAGCTATAAACCTTTTTCCATGTAACCAGCCAATAGCAAGCATGGACCCAACTTTCAGGTGTGCCCCTATCCCACAATGCTGCTACAACATGCTTGCAAGGCATGCCAGTTAACTCCCACTTTCTACAGCTACAAGTTTTTTCCTTAACATCTACTACACACTAGTCATTAAATGGTCCGGTAACTTGATACTGATAATCCCCATTCCAAAGTACCTTTATAGATAAACAACCAATTACTACCCTATAGAACTAATAAGTATAACAGATATAGTAAAACAACCAATTACCTTATAAAAGCTAGCTTCATCTGTGATGCCTTGGAACAAAGAAGCAGCAGCATGTGTTAGGGGACCCTTAGCTTTGTCAATCATTTGTTGAACCTTAACAATTCTTTTCATTAAGTACTCCCTAACAAACTCTAAGCATGTGATTATAGGGGCATCCCTTCCATCCACCAACCTTCTATTGAAGACTTCACAAATATTGTTCAGTAACATATCACAATGAGTTCTGCCTGCAATTAAAATAGACCTATAACTGATAATCATATTACATTAGGAAATCAATATTGTTATAATGTATTAAGTACAACAATATATACCATTGAAATGAGCTCTTGACCAATGTTGTGGAGGTATTTTGTTGAGCCATTCATAAGCTTTTTCATCTGTCTTTCTTAATTTATCCATGTGTTTTTCAAAGTATGGCATACTTGTTGCACAGGCACAATTCCATAGCAATTCCTTATACAAATCACCTCTGAACTGACCTTTCATATTTTCATGTATGTGTCTTAGACAGAATCTATGCTCAGCACATGGAAATACTTGTGCAAGTACTGGTATGAGGCCCTGAAATCCACAAGTTTAAAGGATAAGTATAAATATCTGAAACTTAACATGAATTCAAAGTATAAGTATAAGAACAAATAAAATAGACTGAATTTATACCTTCTGTCTGTCACTTATAAAGGTAAAGTTTGACTCCCTTGTCAGATCTAGATCATCTCCCAAACATGTAAGAAACCAGGACCATGAATTCAAGGTTTCAGCTTCCACTACAACATATGCCAAGGGATATGTTCCATGGTTAGCATCAACACCAACAGCAGTTACTAGTTGACCTGGATATTGCCCTTTCATGAAACACCCATCAAGCCCTAACAAGTCTCTCATCCCTGCTTTAAAACCTTTCTTGAGAGCTCCTAAACATATGTAGATCCTTCTAAATTGTCTAGTAGGTTCAGAAGGATTAAAAGATCTTTCAACATCTAACTTAAATGTTGTATCAGGATTAGTCCTCTGCAACTCCAACACATAGTCCCTTAGAAGAGCATACTGCTCAGTGAAGTCTCCCAAAACCTTCATACTTGCTTTAGCTTTTGCCCTATAGATCTTACTGTCTGAAACACCAAGTTGATACTTCTTTTGTAATTGGTCTTTAAGAGCTCTAATTGGCACTTCTGGATTTGGTTTTATGGTCTCTTCAATCTCTTTAACTAAGAATTATCTGTGAGCATGTTGACATTTCTTGTTTGGAGACAATCATGGTAGTCAAATCTGTCAATGTTTCACACAGTCCAAGTTTCTTCATTCTTACCTTTAGAGATGTGCACTTTGCAAGGACATGTGATGTCTTCATAGATATAGTGTCCTTTTGTGCCTCCCACTTTAATGGTTTTCACACCTTTCTTATTTAATGCAGACCCACTAGGTTTTCCAGTATTAGTGGACCCTACCTGTTTATTTTGTGGACTACTAACTTTAACCCACTTACCACCAATATTCTTCAAATTGCCACGTGAATCACTTGGCCCATTTACACTAGGCCCATCTTCAGGGTAATTGAATACAGGACATTTACCTCTACAAACAGCTGTAAGTCTGTCTTTGTCATTCTTCCATATATACAACTGCCTTCTTATTGCCACAGCATGAGCATAAACTAACTTTTAACAGGTCTCTTTATCAGTAAAAATTCTACCTACATAAAAAGTGTAGTGTTTTTCCACACTTCCCCCTTTCTCATGTTCTTTCCTTAACTTTCTCAAAGCCTTTTTTCTTCTGCCCTCTAACTCTGTATCACTTTCACTGGCACTATGAAAATCATCAAGATCGACAGATTCTGGAACAAAGTCCTCAATAGGAATTTCAGTGTTTCCTTTATTACATCCAGTCCACTCAACATCTTTGTCTGTATATTCATAGAAATCCTTCATGTCAACCTCTACTTCATTCAGTATATGCTCCTCATCAACCCAATCACTATCTTCACTATCACTGCTAACTTCCATATCACTACTAACATCCTTATCAATATCACTATCTTCATCATTTTCCATCTCCACATATTTCTCTTTTATGCTATCATCATTTCCTAGATTATCTAGCATAAGTGTATTAGTATTAGCCTCACTTTCATCTCCCATAAGTAGCAATGGTAACCTGCTACTCTTCTTAGCAGCCCTTTTGTTAACTGTGCCTATGTTACTAGTCTCTATGTTACTAGTCATAGGGGTACTTTCCTCAAACACAACCTCTAAATCAGTATTCTCATGCTCACAATATATCTCAATCAATTTGTGATTTGTTGTCTGACTAATCAAGTTGAGAACATCTTGATCATTTCTTAGTTCTTTTAACCCAAAATCTAAATTGCTATCAGGTATTTTGTAGTGATAGTAGATACCAGACCTTTTCTTATAACCTAAGATTTCAAGCATGTCATTCAAATCAACAATTGAAAACAAATCAACATCAACCTGATCGAAGAAGTTAAATGTGTCATCCTTGTATTTTCTAATGGGAGAATCACTAAACTTGCCCCCATGATGAATCTTCAAGCTAAAATAGTTTGGATAATCACCTGATCCATATGTTCAAAAAAACATTAGGGTTTACAAATTAGGGATTATTAAGATTCAAACAATAATTATGTTTACAGGATGTATTTGAACTTACGATATGCATGTTCTTCATCTACATCTTCTTCATAAGTGCGAATGCGCCACTCACAGACCACCATCACAAATTTTGGAACCTTTTCAAATCTGAGATTATATGATTTTGGGAATCGATGAAACGATTTTGATAACTGAAAGGTTTTTTGGATTGAACTGTGTGTTTTTAATGTTGGATGGAACAAGTGAGTAGTTGAAAAAACAATTAAAGAAGAGGGAAATAGAAGAGGGGAGGGGTGGGGGAAAAAAGGACGAAAATACCTTTGAAGTGGGGCCTAAAAAACTGAATATTTAACGAAGTTAGTGACGAGGGATGTATTTCGGCAAACGTTTGCCTAACGAGTGGTGTAAACTGCTAATAGTTTCGATCAGAGATGTATTTCGTGAGAAACATGAAACCACAATGATGTATTTTGCAGTTTACTCCTTTTTTAATACTTAGACCATTAACCCATTTACCCCATTAGCCCATTTAGTCAACCATAACATAAGAGTGATGATTTGCACACTCAAATTATGTGTATCTTGACATTTATACCCTTACATTAATTAGTGAATTGTGTAAATATTAAGGGTATAATAGGCATAACACAAACATTTGAAGTGTGCCAATAAATTTGAAGAGTGTGCAAATCATCTCCCATAACGTAACCAACCCAAAACAAGCCAAAAAAACCCGGCCAAACATTTAAATTTACAAAATAGCCCCTCAAATTATGTATCAAGTTACGAAAACTACTCTCACTTTTACGCTATTTACAAATTCGACCCGATAAACTTGACCCGCCGCAGCGAAAGTTACGAAAACTACTCTCACTTTTACGCTATTTACAAATTCGACCCGATAAACTTGACCCGCCGCAGCGAAGCGCGAGTCTACAATACTTTTCAATATGGGATCTTTTACCTTTAAGGGTGAGCAAAGGCCTACATATTGGTAAAGGAAAAATAAATTGGTAATGTTAGATTTTGATATTGTCTTTGAAAAGAATTAGGGCATTTTAACCTTTTCTTAATATCACAAATATGTGATAAGCAGCATAAGGTTCTTTTTACTGAAATTGAATGTCTTGTTGTGTCTTCTGACTTTAAGATGCCTGATGAAAATCAGATACTTTTAAAGGTCCCTAGACACCACAATATGTACAGTTTTGGATGGGATAAAACAGTATCCAACCCGACATGGCTGCAGACATGATGTCGTGCTGCCCCGCCAAGATACGGGTTGATTTCACCCACCACGATGAAGCAAACTATTGTAGTTATCTTCATCGCCTAGAATAAAGCTAAAATAACTTTATAAGCATCATATGTGCTAAAATCTCATCATCATAGCCTAACATGCGCATGTGGAGGTTGCCGAGGCGAGCGATTCGCGGCCTCTACCATCCTTCCACTTTCCACATAATCCTAACCAAGGAAAACACACCCTGTAGCAGGGGATCAAACACCAACATGGCTGCAAACACCACTTGCATTTGTTTAAACCTTTAAATATTGTCTGTGTTATGTAGCCAAGATACGGGTCGAATGCCACCCAACGCCATTTGTTCTTCCAAATGACCATTATACCTTTATATATTAACCATCAAGATTATCATTCCGAGGCATCATAAATGCAATGTTAAATGCTGGTCGGGTCAACAACTCAAAACCCACAACCCGTATTGTCATTTAATTTACTTTACCCTTATCCCTCTCTACTTTCACATTCCTCACTTTTCTGTTGCATACACAATTATGGAATTAGGCCCTTCTGACCACAGTTAGATCACATGCGACAACAACGTACACGCACCTTAAAGCACTTACGATCGAAGCTTATACACACCTCATAAAGACCAAAGCTTATGCGCACAGCTCATACACAATCAATGCACAGCAAACACACGGCTAATAACACCGTAGTTTATACGCATTGTTAAGTATAATTTTTTTATATATATCAATGAGGTGTTCCAAAATAAAAAACAATCGAACAAAAGGCGATCACACACTGCCATGGCTGCAAACACCGGTTGCATTTGTTTAAATACCATCCGGAAGTTGCCCCGCCAAGATACGAACAATCTCAGCTTTATCGAGGCCTTTCACAGTCACAACGGCCTCTTACAACAGCTATTACCGTCGTTCTAGTCGCACAGAAATCGCAAACAACATATAAGTATTACAACCGATATTACCATTGTTCTAAATCCATGGTCTGTGTGCTATCAAAATCAAAAGTTCAAACAATCAAAAGTCTAAATGAGGCTCAGATAGGCTAACAATCGAAGAAACAGGATCCATCCGCCATGGCTGCAACTGTAATGAGTTGCCTTGCCAAGACGCGGATAATCTCAATTGCATCGAAGCCTTTCATACTCATCACAGCCTCCCACAACTGATATCACCACCATTTTAATTGCATTGGAAAGATGTGAGACCGTGCACACATGGAAGCCTCACAAAAATAAGCTACGAATCTTCCCCGCCAAGCATCTAGTTAAACCTATTAAAATTTGCAACAGTCTTGCAAAAATAATCGCCTCGTCTAAAAAAGACCAAGAACACAATATAGTAAGAGTATTATAATCCCTTGTATTCGAGATTCGGTTGTCACATCATGAAACCAAACATCATCTTAAAAAACAAAGCCCCATGAAAACTAAAAAAGTTAACATCCAGGACTGGAAACCAATAGTTTGCCCTACTAAAACGGTGGCACCTACCACCAACCACCAAAACTGAAAACAAATACAATTAACTGCTCACTCTCAACCTAACCCCCCAATATAATTTAGGCAAAACATATTTGAAGAAATTTGTTAATGAACAAAGAATCAAACAAAAGATGTACCGATGGAGAGGAAGGAGAAGATATTGAGATAAGATCTAGTAGCTTTCATCGAAACCATATGAAAACGCAAACCACATATGCGAGATGAAAAACACCTAAAACCTAACACAAATAAATCCATGATTTCTTCCTTCAGAATCCAAATCATCTGCATGCGATCTAAGATGATCAACGCAAGCCAACAAACACCAACATCACCAACCGACCAGCAACACCACACACACATAAACGCTGGCAATGAAGAGGTCGGCGACATCGAAGGGAGTTATGGCAACAAAAGAGACATGAATCCCTAACCAACCCTCATTCAATCAAACCGGATCAGTAGTACTTGCATTAGAGAGAGAGAACACCATTTTAGAGTGAGAAACAGACTGGAGAGAGAGAGAGAGAGATGGAGTGTTATTACATAATGGATTTAACACGTGTCAGAATGGGAAGAGTCGGGTAGGACCCGGGTCAATGACCGATAGGAGTGCATTAAATAGGAGCCTCAGGGGAACGATCTCCCTCTTTAATATATAAGTATAATAAAGAATGATTGATAATAATTTGGTTATAATGATTCTTTGTTTCGATTTAATGACTCACAAGAATAAATAAAATACAACCTACCAGAGACCTTGATTATTAAGATCTTAAAGACTTTGATTCTTGTGTTCGTCTTGGTTACATGTTTTAAGAAGATATGTTTTGTGCTTAGTTTCAACTATGTGTGTTGCAAGTAGAGGAGGAGTACAAGTTTATATGGAGGGAGTTATTTATAAGAAAATGGATTGATGGTTAAAGATTTAAGTTTGGTTATGTTTATGCAAACAGATGTTAAGTACGTTGGAGGAAAGATCTAGTTGATCTCACTTTTGGATAAAGTTAGATCGTATCATATGGAGAGATAAGGGTGGGTGAGTTTGGAAGCTTGACTGCACACGTATATTTATGAGATGAATATTAGAGTTGTGTGGAAGTTAAATACCCTAAACATTAAGGCTTCATCTCATTTTTTTATTTGGGCTTATACTATAATTGCCAAATTTTGAATCAAATAGATTATAGGCTGGTCAACTATTTTTTATTGATAATATATGGACCGATTATGGTTTGTATTAGTCAATGGGCCGATTATAAGATGGAATGAGGGTGGACCAGCGGTTGGCATATGTATGTAGTACTAAATTGTTTGTTACAAAATTTAATATTGTAATTTGACAAGATAGTGACTTACATTTGGGTTTAAAATGACAAAGTGACAATTCTTAGTGATGAGACCGGGTTCAAACTTTATAAAGAATCATTAGAACTTAAATTTTAATGGCTAGATTTAGATGTGAATTTTTCTAAGTGACTACAGAGTTGATTGGGTATCACTTATTTGAGATTGAAGTTGGATTTCACGAAGGCGTGTTCTTATTATTTTTCTTGAAGTCAGGGTTGGTTGGATGCATGACTTTCAATGATAACTTGCTCAGGCTTAAGACTTTGGATGAAGACTTAGGTTATCTAGTTGCCAGCAGTGGGGTGGATGGTTGAAGACCTGGATAACTATCACATAAAGGAGTTACGTTGTAGTACTCAGTGTCACACGCTGAAGACGATGTGGATAATCGTAAGAGGTGATGAATATCTCATACTTTAGTGGAGTATTGAGTACTTAAAGATTTGCTTGGAGCACAAATTCTCTACACTATTCTTCTAACATTTGTGCAAGCTTAAGTCACAAGAACGGGGAATTCTACTTTGACTTTAACTTTGGTATATCGGGTTTACTCCATCAGTGGTTACTTCAAATAGCCTACAAATAGGTTGGTAAAAAGATAATCAGAGAGAGTTTATGAGTAGAGATTTGATTAGCAGTTGATTCTCACGGGATACATTTGAGCTAATTTCATTCTTCTCACAAGATTTCAAGTATATGTGCGTATAATGTTTTGCTGATTTTGAGGTATCAAAACCAGCAAGGGGGAATGAGACATACATCTGAACGCACATAGAGTACACATGATGACCTTCATACCTTCTTCTTAATTTAGGTTATTCCGGGAAGACAAATGTAATAACCGCAGAGAAAATCAGTGTTTTAACTCGTGGCTTTTGGTGTATTATTCCAACTACATGGGGGAAGAGATGTAAGAAACAGTTTTTGATGATAAAAGAGGTACACAATAGTATGATGATTCCTCTAGATAGTTAGTGTCCTACAAGAAGAAATGTGTTCATCCGGAACTTAGTTGACTTTGGTGTTATCATTTTGACTACTTAGATGGTTTAAATTGTCTACATCCGGGACTTAGTTGACTTGGGTGTTACAATAAACATCATCATTATCCTGAAGGAAGGAATGCGCACGTCCAGGACTTGATTGACTTTGATGTTATGATTTTGACTTCATGAATGGGATAGAGTGTGCACTTCGGGTTTTTGGGCTTCATACAATGAGACTGGTTGCATCTCTTCAACTATATTAGGGAAGAGATATCTTGATACTTCTGAGTATGCATTACTTGAACTTCCAGGGGGAAGAGTTGTGAGAAGAATTATTCAAGCGTGAGAAGATACGTTGCTGATCCTATTAATGTTTCCCCGAACGGTTAATTACTAAGCTTATTTTACAAAGGACCAGTAATATTTGATGTGGTACTCTACTAATTCCGTTGTGCATTTAATTATTCTAAGCTTGTAAGAAAGCTTTGAAACTGCTCAAGGGAGGATTGCTAGTTCAGGGGGAGCTTTGAAAGCTTTTAAATAATGAATATATAGCATGAATTGGGGGGAAGCTAATTCAAAAGCTTCTCCTTAACCAGAAGTATATGGGTTACTTAGTTCGTGCCTATTACATTATTTCTCCTACAAGGTACTACAAAGATGTTTCATGTTGGAGTGCAAACTTAAAGTCAAAGGCCACATAAGACATCATCAGCATTGGAAGCTTCGTGGAACTTTTTGTTATTAATCAATATGTACTAGTTGGAAAAATATTGTAAGTAATTCTGTATATCGTCCCATGAGGGAAGATTGTTAGGATTTCATTTAATGTTACGACATTACAGAATTACCATAATTTAATATAGTTCCATACGCAGGGACTAGAATAGGCATTATTGTATATTTGTGAGGTGTATGCGCTATATATACCCATCCAAGACTTCCATGGAGTGGTTGAGACTCTTGTAACATTTTCCATTTTCCATTCTATTATACACACATTTGTTTCTCTCTTTACTCTCTCTTTAAACATGGCCATCTTGTGGTTTGAGTCTCCTCGACCACCGGATCTATGATTCTTTAATACTGTCACTCCTTTCGGGGTAGGGAGTCATCGACACGTGTATCTTCATAAGAGTAGGCGTCCAAGCATTAAAGTCCATACGATCCCTTCTTCTCATCACAGTAACAATCATTCAAACGACTTGGAAACGGAATAGTCGTTCATTTTGACTCGTACATCAGCTTACCGTTCTGTTGGGCCGATACTGCGTATTGGGATGATCCGATACGGCCTCTCGGTGTCATATCAATTTCAACATTAGTCGAGATCGACTTGACATGATCTCTCGAGTTTGTTTTACTAGAGCTAGGTAGACTTCCAAATCCTCTTTCATGTAGTACCTTGCTCATTTGCCTGATTTGAATCTCCAAAGTTTTAATCGAAGCTCCTTGGTTTCTGATAGTTGTGTCTATGGAAGCTCAAATTTCCTTGATCAAGTTGGAGTTTTCTTCATGTCTCATTGATGATTCGATCATAAACTTGCTCAGTGATTCTTCCATTGATTGTCTTCATTCTTGATACGAAGGATTTGCATTGTTTCTTTGGTAGAATCTCGGAGCTGCTGCTCTATATTGCCCTCCTTGTTGGAAGGGTCTACCAAAGTGAGTATAATAGGCTTCTTCAAGGGTTTTACCTTCTTCTTTGAGTGGATAGTCTTTGGTGTAGTGGGGTCCTTTACATTGCTCACATCCCACTTGGGTAGCATAAACCTTTTCATTCACCTTCTTGATTTCTCTTCCAAGATTGTTGAGTTGTGCTTGAATTACAGCCAATCCATCAGAAGTTTTAGTACTTCTTGTCCTAGATGTTCCATTGTGCCACTTTTGAGAATATTCTACCATATCTTGGACGGCTACTTTTGCATCGGCAACTGTCTTAGTTGGTATGACACCTTTTGAATCAAGAATTTGTCTAGTTAGAACATCTAATCCATTGTAAAACAAGATCACCTCCTGCATCTCTGTCAAGTAGTGTTGAGGGCACTTCATCATGAGTTCTTTAAATCTCTCCCATACTTGGTAAAGGGTGTCATTGGGTTCTTGCTGAAAGTTATAGATCTCCTCCATTTTCTTTGCAGTTCAGGCAGGTGGGCAATACAAGTTTTAATCGAACTAGACAGTTTGTTTCTTAGCCAACTACTTACGGCTCCAGTTAGGGACATAGGGAAGACTCAAAGCATTATTTGATCTTGAGTAATATTAGGAACATGGAATAGGTCAACAATCTCTAGAACTTTCTCTATGTGTTTGTTTGCATCTTTATGATCCGAACCGCTGAAGGTGTTGTCTTGTAGCTCCTTAAAAAATTAGCCTTTTAGTTTAAAGTGATCTTTTTCATCGATTTTAGGCCTAGCAATGCTCGATCCATAATCAGCTTGGGTTTTGTCATGTATTGTTCCATGTTTTCCGTCATTGTTTCTGCAACTTCTTCCTCAGAATTCTCTTCTAGATCAGAAAATAGATTGTATTCAAGCGATCTTGATTCGTCAAGACTTAGTGTCTTGAAAAGCTTCCTAGATGATCGAAATTCTCGTACTGGCTCATTGAAAGGCATTAATAGTTCCTTTGTTGAACTCCTTGTCATGCACTACCTGAAACAAAGGATAAACAATCAGTATGATAGGCTCAGAAGAGAGAAAACATATAAATACGAAAATCGAATGAAAAAATAGCTTTTGTTACTGTATCAGACGATCGATACGCCGTATTCAATTGATCTAAATACGTCGTATCAATCTATTGAATGAATACGTTGTATTGGCTAAGAAAATTAGATACGCCGTATCCAATTGAGTGAATACGCCGTATCAGGTTATCGACCAGAACGGTGTATAAAAAACAATAAAAACAAACAAAACAATCACACAAATAAAACAAGCAAACAATTAAAAACAAATATACATAATTTTACAAAATTTTACACTAATCAAAATTACACTAATCCTAGGGGTTAGATCTAGTCTAATGTTAAAAACCAAATATATTAAATAAAAGTCAAGAGTAAAATTTCACTCCCCGGTAACGGCGCTAAAAACTTGATTGTGTCGTTGTGAGGTTGTAGTTTATGATAGTTCAAGTTTTAAATTTAAATTTTGCCGACTTTACCTAAAACAACACGTTAACGAGAAGTGTACCTGGTCAGATGGAGTTTCATGGTAAGTAGGGTGTCGATCACTAAGAGCGAGAACTGATCTTTTATTTTTTTCAATATTTTGGTTAACTAAACTAGTTAATATAAACTATGTTAATTCTATTCTATGTTAAACATATGCTAAACCTATGTTAATCCCAATTCTAATGGATAAAGGGGGTTTTCAGCCTGAGAGACTGGCACAGGTTTGTGGTGACTTAGATCAAATTAAGACATAATAACATACGCAAGCAAACAGACAAAAGAAAGAAGAGCGGTCTAGCCAAATATAAGAAAACTGTATTAACCATGATTAATCCAATTAGAACTTTGGTTTGTTTATTTAGTGCAATGAATACTTATCTCGAGGTGGCATATCATTCTTAAGACTTAGGCGTTACTTCTTCCTATGGACTAGACACATAGAATTCTGTCATAATTAAACGCATCTGCACAAATTGTCCTATTTACTGATTATAATCTATCTTAGGGATTAAAGCAATGGTGATCTTCTTAAACCCTAGATGTTAGGATCGATTAAGCTCAGTTTGTTTAGAACTTATATCTAGGATTAACAATAACAAAGATTGATAACATCTAGCAGAATATAAATAAGAATATCAATGTTATTGAACAAGGTTTTATTACCATACATTTCCATCAAGCCTCAAATCTATATGACCAGTATAGATCGTGTTACTCAACAATAACAAGAATCAAGTTACCTTGACCTTGAGGCTACACCAACCAACTAGACATCTACATCTCCCTTGGGATACACACACACACATTTTTTCTATGTTCACAAAACCACACCTAAAACCTAATACATGATATCTCTTTATATACTAGAGATATTTAGGTTTACAAAGGGGTAAACATTAGACAATTAAATCTTTAAAACATTTAACTTGATCTTCTGTTATCTTCTATCTTCTTAAGGAGATCTTCCAAAATCCTTTATATTTGTAGAATTCTTCTTTCCCGTTTTAGTCCTTTTGTTTCATTACTTGTTTCTTTTGTATCATCAAATCTAGAATTCCCAACAATCTTCCCCTATTTGATGATGACAAAACAAACATGTTCTTGTACAAACTTTATCATAAAGCCTGATGAAATCAAAGCTTCCCCTGAAGTTGAGATCATGGATCTCCCTGAATGAAACAAAACTTCCCCTTAATTCAGATTTCCTTTATAACCTTGCCATGCCACCACACATAATAAGCTGCAAATCTCTGTAATCTTCTTCCCCTTTTTATCATAATCCAATAGGGGTCTTGTGAAGATAAGCAACTTGAATCTTTACAACTACAAATCATATACTACACTACTAATCTAGCCTTCCAATGTCTCAAATTACCCTCCATGATACATAACAAGAATAATGAATTCAAGACAGTAGAAACTTAAACTAACAGTAGTAATAAACAACTAGTAGCAGTAATGAAACCTTTCACCTCAAGTGGTGCATGAACATATCTTGATGGTTAAACATTTTGTCAATAAGCTTCCTTTGAAACCAATATGTTAACCATCTCTTGAATCTTCAATTCTATAGGCTCTTTGTAATGATTACTGATAAAGAAAACTCGGTATAACAAACTTGATGTAGAAGTAGAATAACCTAAACTTGTGTCTTATGTCTTGTACTATCTACGTGACTCCAAACTCATACGTAGACCAAAGTATAAGTAGACCGCAATCTCTTGACAAAATCCTCAACTATAATGAGACACTGAGCAGAACAACGTAACTCCTTAAAGTGATAGCAAATGTGAGCATTGAGCACCATAAGAGAAATCATACATTGCTAGATTTTGCAAGTCTTCGTCAACACCATATAAAATGAACAAGTTATTTTTAAATGTTGTAAGCCGTTTAAGATATGATTAGAACACGTACCCAAGTAATTCCGCTTCATCTTCAAATAAGTGATAAACAATAATCTCCATAACCAATTAATTCAAACAATTCAAAAACTAGCCTTTTGTCGTTTTAGTTCAATATCAAACAACATTCTGCCTTCCTGCAATCAATTTTGCCCTTGTCTTGTATACGAATATTCAACCCAAATTTCAGTGATAAAGCTATCCACTTGCTAGCAGTACTAATACCATACCAACAGTAGCTTTAAGTATATAAGCAGTATTAATCCTGAGAGCACTAACCTTGGCAGCATAAACATATACTAGCAGCATTAAAAATATATAAGCAGCACTAAGTTCCTACAAGTAGCATTAATCGTGTATTGGCAACATTAAGTTGTATTCGAATCCAATCAGCACAAACATGTATTCAAACATCATCAACAAGCAACACTAATCTTGACTTGTATCATCTTTGGCAGCACGTATATACATCAACTAGCAGCATTAAGTCTTGGCAGAACACACGAAGCATAAACCATATAACAAGCAGCAGTACTAAACTGTGTTTGAGCCCAATAGCACTAATACGTTAACAAGCAGTATTAACAATAGACTTGGGACTTAGTACTGCTCTTCGAAACTGGCAGCATTAACACTTGATTTATCAATAGCAGTATTAATATAAAACAAGTAACATTAACATCTATTCTTGACAGTATTAACTTATAATGGCAGCACTAAGTATGTTGGGAACATAAAATACACATTGACTTACCAATGAATACCATAATCATGAAGCATCCATATCCAACAGTATCAATGCCAAACACGAACCAGAAAACCCTAAATACGAAGGTCTGGTGTTCGACTCACCTTGCATCTTGAGCTCATCATGATTTGGCAGGTATAAACCTTTGATGCTTCAAACTTTGTTGATACTTGCTGCTTCTTGGTGTCTAAGAAAACCAAACATCAAGACCTTATTGATGTAAAACTTAATTGATAAGAACCTCCTTCTTCATTGGAATTAATAATTAAGCAGGAAGAAGAATTAAACAATGAATCAATCAGAATCTTTGCAAGAAAATTTCGACACCTTTAATAACTTAACTAGGGTTCATTGTCAACACAAAGTGTGACTCCCCAAATCTAGTTAAGAATCGTCCACAGCAACATTTAAGTATACAAATCCAATAAACCAAACCTAGTTGGATAATTATCTTCTAAGCTTTTCTTTCTTCGTCTTTGCATCATATTGTTAAGAATACAAGGATCTTGTGAGAATATAAACTTTGAATCATAATAACCCTTGAATTTTGTTAACCAAAAACCATGCCTTTTGTTTCATCGAATTAGGGTTTGATGAAAAACCCTAATTCATTGAATTTGAATGTTTATCAAAAATTAGAAATTCAATACCTTTTACCTTCATAAATTCGCCAATAAAACCTTGTTAGATCCTAGATCGAGAGCCCCGTGGCTCTGAAACCACATGTTAGGATCGATTAAGCTTAGTTTGTTTAGAACTTATATCTAAGATTAACAATAACAAAGATTGCTAACATGCAGCGGAATATAAATCAGAATATCAATGTTATTGAACAAGGTTTTATTACCATGCGTTTCCACCAAGCCTCAAATATATATGATCAGTATAGATCGTGTTACTCAACAATAACAAGGATCAAGTTACCTTGACCTTGAGGCTACACCAACCAACTAGACGTCTACATCTCCCTTGGGATACACACACGTTTTTTCTGTATTCACAAAACCACACCTAAAACCTAATACCTGATATCTCTTTATATACTAGAGATATTTAGGTTTACAAAGGGATAAACATTAGATAATTAAATCTTTTAAACATTTAACTTGATCTTTTGTTATCTTCTATCTTCATAAGGATATCTTCCAGAATCCTTCATATTTGTAGAATTCTTCTTTTCCGTTTTAGTCCTTTTGTTTCATTACTTGTTTCTTTTGTATCATCAAATCTAGAATTGCCAACACCTAGCTCATAGAAACTTTACCCACTTACTGCTTAATGACAATTTATATACTAGTAGTCCACTTGCCAAGTCTTTACCAATTGATTAAGAACGTACTTGTTGATCCTAAGGGTCACCTGCCGGTCCAACTAAGCTCACTAATCTAAAGGCAAAGATAGGTCATTATTTATGATCCTATTGGTCTAGATATATAAATCACTATATGGAGAGCCATCCCGACATCTAGCTAACATGGTCGGTATCACTAGATCTAGTTGAATGATAGGTCGCATATAAAAGCACGTAAACAAGTATAAATTGATAAACATAAACAAGCAATCAACGATAAATTAAGCATTCAAGATAAACAAACCAAATATTCAAATCTTCATAATAATGGCTAATACCCAAGGGTATTAGCCCTCAAACGTTATAATCAATACAAGAGTAAAAATTCAACCGAGTTAAACAAATGATACCAAAAATCGAACGATTACTAGAGTATACGAGATTACAAAGTGTTTCATATGGAAATAGTAGCGTTGCTTGACCGTTTGTGCTCTTCTTGTCTTCTGAAAATCAACTTTTGTGGTTAAGGTGACCCGTTTTTTGGTTTTCTATCTATAGGGTCTGGAATTTGGTCGACACGGCGTATCGAGATACATGGATACGACGTATCAGAGGTTTTCTGGAGTAGGGACCACGTTCGATATCTTCCAGAATAATTTATTACTTTATATTGAATACGGCGTATGGAGTTCCTCTAGATACGGCGTATTGAACTTTATTCCTTCGTGGTCTTTTGTGCAGTGCAGGCACATATATGCCGTATCTTCCTTGATGGATACATCGTATAAGATGTCAAAACAATAATATTCAAAATGTCTTCATTTAAGCTCCATAATGCGTGCCTTTTTGCTAATCTTCACCAAGTACTCCATAATTACTACAATTCTCAAATACAAACGATTAAGTCACAATTCTTGCAATAATCAACAAAATGGGTTATTTACATGGGATAAATGATGCTATAAAAGTGACGTTATTTGATGCATCAACGACTACGTAGGAGGCGTTGGAGTTGTTGATTGGTTTAAAGTTTTTGTTTTTTTAACCTCTAAGGTTTGTTTTTTACGTTACTCAAAGTGGTTAAGATTCTAATAGCACGAGTCTTAAGTAGAACAAATATATAATGGTGAAATCATTGGTTCAGTAACAATGTTTAAGGACCTGAGTTCCTGAGCACTCAAAAATAAGATTTTATAGATTTTTGACAATTGCCTTTAAATGGTCCACTGCCTAATACTTTGTAATTAGGGGTATTTTTTTCTTTTTGCAAGATTTAACATAACTAACATTTTTTTTATAGTTGAGTTGTGCCTTCTTAGACTGCATCTTTAGATTATTTTACAATGACAAAAATGTATACCTTGAACAATAGTATATAACAGTAGTAACTAATTTAGCTTTCATATAAACAATATTTTGGTGGTAAGCCAGCTAGCTATGCTGAAAAAAGAATTGCAAGAAGGATAACTGACCTCTTTATTTGTAGCTCGCAATCGTGTAACTGTGACTTAAAATTAACCTTTCTATCAAGTCATATATACCATGTTCACTTTTAAATGTTTGGCTGTACAGCTAAAGATATGACAGAGAAGAAGGGCAGCCAATTTAGAGAAAATGGATATGTTATAAGCTCCAAAGCGTTTCACCCTCGATCACAACCCAGTAGACATGATGTGGGGTGAGATTTTTAGAACATGTCATTCTTTTTGGTCATTTTCTTTGTGCCAATGAAAACTATAGGCTCCTATAAATGTTTAGTTAGAGAGAGAGTCACACCATAGTTTTAGGCAGTGGTCATGTTATTTTTGCTCGAGTCATGGCACATTCCAAATGATGGCTAGAAATGATCGGTATCTTGGGTATATGGTCAAATGTCTTCTACAAGGTTATGTCGGTCGAAGGATGATTTTAGGAACAAAAGGTTAGAATTCACTGGGGAGCTGCTTGAACGAGAGCTAAAATTTCATCACTTCTTTTACTTTGTTGTATTGTTTCTATTATGTGAATATAGGAATTTGATTCTTCATTTTGATTGTGTGTGAATCAAGATGTTATATGTTTCATTACTTCATATGTATCTTTTGTTCTAACTTTATACTTCGATATTGTGCAATATGTAGATTCAATCATTTATACACTTCGTCGATTACAAACACCCTGCAGCGTTGTTTAGCTTTAATTACTTACTGCATTTTGGTACATGGTTCATGTTAAATCTGAACATTTAGACGTTTATGGTAGAACTAATATGGCAGAAAGCAATGTCCAGCTTCAATTATCTCCTGCATTTTTGTACATTAGTCTTATGGTAAAACTTAGTTTAAGGCAATATGGAAAAAAACAATGTTTAGCTTTAATTGCTTACTGCATTTTGGTACATGCTGTTGGGAATTCTAGATTTGATGATACAAAAGAAACAAGTAATGAAACAAAAGGACTTAAACGCAAAGCTGGAATTCTTCAAAAGATGGAAAATTTTGAAGATTCTAGAAGATCACCTTAATGAAGATAAAGATTCAGAAGATAAACTTAAATGTTTAAAATATTTATTAATATCTTTATGCTTATTCCATTGTAAAACCTAATATCTCTATTATATAAAAAGACATAGGCGTGTAAGTTTATGTGTGTCAATGTGTGTGTACACCAAAGTGTAAAAGATGTAGACGTCTATTGTGTGTTGTGTAGCCCCAAGGATCTTAGATCCTTGTTACTAGTTAGAGTAACCGATCTATACAGATCATATAGTATTTAGGGTTGGTAGGAACGTATGATAATAAAACCTTGTTCAATAACATTGATGTTCTTATTTATATTCCGCTGCATATTGTTATCATTGTTATTGTTTATCCTAGATTAGTTCCAAACACACTGAGCTATAAACGATCCAAGAACTATCACGTGTTTTGGTTCTATCGGGTGGTATCAGAGCCTCGTGGCTCCTGATCTAGGATTATTCAAGGTTTGAAGATGAAGGCGGTTTAAAGTTTTCTGGTTAATTTTTTATTTTTGGTTAAAAGGCGTATTTGTAATATTAGGGTTTGCTTCTAAAACCTAATTCGTTAAAATAGAAGTATTGAAGAACAGGTTTTTAATTACAAGGTGTATGAAGATGAAGCGTTTTAGGTTTTTTGCTCGTGCTATAAAGAAGTGATATTCGAAGATATTAGGGTTTCCTTACCCTAATTTGGTCTGCAGAAAATAATGTTTTATACTGTTGTCGATTTGTGCTTTCATGATTATTCAGTTGCTGTTTGAAGACTCATGGTTCTCGAATTCAAGAAGAAGTTTTTGGAGTCAACATCAGATTATCGACAAGAAGGCAAAGGTTGGTTCGAAACTCTACTATTTTGAAAGATGTATCTGCTGTTCATTCAGCAGGTCGTGGTTCTTATGGTTTCTGTTATGATTCTAAAGTCGTGGTGAGAACGTCAAAAATTGTCGTGGGCAGCAAGGGTTTCTGGTAGCAAATCGTCTTGAATTCCATTACTTTTGGTTTGTGATGGATGTACTTATTAGTGTTACTAATGTTCCTTGTTGCTGCCAGTTTAATCAGTAGTAAGTCAAGTGTTAGTGGTGCTTGTTATTTTATGGAGTTACTACTGATGGTTCGTGTTTTTAGTACTGCTAGGCTTAAAATGAAGATACTACTGTTAGCGTTGGTTTCTGCTGCTAAAGTAGTTTTATCGCAGTTACTACTATTAGTATCGGTTTCTACTGCTAGCTTTAAATGGCAGTTTATGTTGTTGGGTTTGTTCCTAGTGGATAATACTGCTTGGGCTTATTGTTTATACTGCTAGCTAAGTCCGATATGGGACAAGACACATGTTTGGATCTCGGACAGAATTGATTTTTGAAGAAAATGGCTCGTTTTGAATTTATTGAAGATGTGGTTACGGAGATGATTGTTTATGACTTATTTAACGATGAAGTGGAATTACTTGGGTAAGTGTTCTTATCATATCTTAAACGGCTTACAACGTTTAAAGATAACTTGTTCGTGCTTAGAAACGATGTGATGAAGACTTGACAAATCTATCAAAGGTGTGTGATCTACAAACTTATGGTGCTCAATGCTCACATTTGTTATCACTTGTTATGTGTCTCATAGAAGATGAGGATTTTTGTCAAGAGATTGCGGTCTACTTATATTTCACAGATTTATTTATAAGTTTGACGTCACGTGGATAGTACAAGATATAAGACACAAGTTTGGGTTATTCTACTTCAGCATCAAGTTTGTTATACTTAGTTTTCTTTATTAGCAATCATTACATAGAGCATACAGAATTAAAGTTTCAAGAAATGATTAACATATGGGTTTCAGGGGAAGCTTATTGACAAAGTGTTTAACCATCAGGATATGTTCATACACCACTTGAGATGAAAGGTTTCCTTACTACTGCTAATTGTTTATTACTACTGCTAGTTTAAGTTTCTATTGTCTTGAATTCATTATTCTTATTATGCGTCATGGAGGGTAATTTGAGACATTGAAAGGCTGGATTAGTAGTGTAGTATATGGTTTGTAGATGTAAAGAGTCAAGTTGCTTATCTTCACAAAACCCCTATTAGATTATGACAAAAGGGGAAGAAAATTACAGAGATATGATTTGCAGCTTATTATGTGTGGTGATATGAGCAGGTTACAAAGGAAATCTGAATTAAGGGGAAGTTTTTGTTTCATTTAGGGAGATCCATGATCCCAACTTCAGGGGAAGTTTTGATTAAAGGCTTTATGATGAAGTTCGTACAAGAACATGTTTGTTTTGTCATCATCAAATAGGAGAAGATTGTTGGGAATTCTAGATTTGATGATACAAAAGAAACAAGTAATGAAACAAAAAGGACTTCAACGCAAAGCTGGAATTCTTTAAAAGATGGAAGATTTTGAAGATTCTAGAAGATCACCTTAATGAAGATAAAGATTCAGAAGATAAACTTAAATGTTTAAAAGATTTATTAATATCTTTATCCTTATTCCTTTGTAAAACCTAATATCTCTATTATATAAAGAGACATAGGCGTATAATTTTATGTGTGTCAATGTGTGTGTACACCAAAGTGTAAAAGATGTAGACGTCTATTGTGTGTTGTGTAGCCCCAAGGATCTTTGATCCCTGTTGCTAGTTAGAGTAACCGATCTATACTGATCATATAGTATTTGGGGTTGGTAGGAACGTATGATAATAAAACCTTGTTCAATAACATTGATGTTCTTATTTATATTCCGCTGCATATTGTTATCATTGTTATTATTTATTCTAGATTAGTTCTAAACAAACTGAGCTATAAACGATCTAAGAACATCACGTGTTTTGGTTCTATCACATGCTTCATGTTAAATCTGGACACTTACATATGCTTTTGTAATATTTTATTTTAGTTTTGTCAAGCGAAACACAAGCGAGATTCCTCTTGACCCAACGTCTTTTAGCCCCGCGCTCCGCAGCGAAGCGCGAACTAAAAACCTTATTAAAGATACAACTCAAAAATCCATCATCGACCTTTTTTATTAAACCAAAATGAAAAACTAACTCAAAACTAACGTGGTTCGTGTCTCATATCACGTGAGTGCACTAATATTTTTATATGAAATAGTATGCTATTGCTTGAAGATATTACAACAAAAAAAAAATCTTTGTTTCTATAAAATTATTCTCACGATGAAAATATAATAGCAAAATATTATTTGTCAAAATTTCAATCACAAGATACCCGCCACTGCAACACGTGAGTACCCGCTAGTATATCCTTTATTCAAACGGTGCAAATTTGCTAAACAAATTAAATAGAATTGTTGAAACCAACGTAAACTTAAGCACTAAACCAACGTCTAAATAGAATTGTTCAAACGGTGCAAGCTAGTCAAAAAGATAAAGCGTTACTGTAACAAAAGTTTTAATGTACTTCTGTTACGAGTAATCTATTTCGAGTTATCTATTTTTCTAGTTAACCACTATTCAATAGACTTTGTAAAAGGTGAAAACTTTTTGTTTTAACAATTTCTTTATTCGTGTAGTATCATCAATATACATATATAAGTTGGCCGGTATGTTTAAAAATTACACTAAAATTATTTAATTCTGCAAAAGGTTCATCAGAAATTAGATGCACTTAATGTTAGTACAAAAACCGTGTAGGGGGGTGAAGAAGTAGAATTTGATGTTGACTTTGTACTAATCCAATTAATGAGATGGTAATCTGCACAAATGAGAGTAAACCGTTAGCCTTATCGCGGGGCGGACCCCACGATTAAGCTCCGGCGTGAGAGTAAGTATACATGTTTGTCAGAGAATCAGAGAATGTCAGAGTATGTGTGTGTATTAATTGTCAGACAGAATGTACCTTTTTGGGGTGTGAAATGACCCCTATTTATAGGCAAGCCTAATACTAGGGTTTCCTAGTATTTCGCTTGCGACTGTTAGTGGCCGGAGTGGGTCCCTTGTCGGGCAAAGGTCCACGTGTAATCGTGTCTGCGGACGCGAGTATTCTTCCGCGGTCAGTGTTTGTCCGCGGAGGTGCAACGGGTGCGGCTTTGAAGATACTCACGTGCGTCTTTGAAATATCCGGAGCATGGCCCTTATCAGGCTTAGTAGTCCGGCTATTCGTTGTATTGGGCCTGGGCCTATTCGTGTATACTATGAACCAAGCCCAGTAAGCTTGGTGTTCATACTATACGTCATCAAGTCCCCCCAGTCTAGTTTGCTTACCGTATGCGGTACAATTATAGCGTGCGGTGAGCGTTACTAGACTAGAGTTCCGTGACCAGATTTCCTTTTGCTCCTGCCTTGTTCCGCGTCTTTTGCGTCGTTTTGGCAGTTTGGTTACGTGGGTTCTTCGTGTCCCTTTATCTTCTGCGTGATTTGACCGCCTGGGTCCCATATCCAGCTGTTATCATCATCTTTTTACCTTATCTTTGCACCGTTGATTGGGAAGTGTATTGGCACGTGTCATCATCCTACCTTTTCCTGACTTAAATATACCATGGGTATAAATAGTCGATTCATGCCTTACTATTTCTTTTTTCATCACTTTCACTATTCTACCATTGTTGATAAATTTCAAGGTTTTCTAGTTGCACAGCTTCCCTTATTCTAGGAGTTCGTTTTGATTCAGGTTAATCTCTTTGCTTCTTTTTTATTATGGGCAGTACTGCATCCCTCAAATGTGTTCTTACACAAGAACACCTTGATGCTATTTGTGCCAAATATTTTATTCCCGAGGAAGTTCATCCTCAATTGCCAAGATCTGATGCCACCGTGCATGAAAGACCAGCTGGTAAAGTTGGAATGTATACCCGGTTCTTCGATTATGCAAACTATCGTATCCCGTTTTCTACCTTCTTCGTGTCTGTTCTCATCCATTTCGGCATTCCGTTTTCCCAATTGTCTGTATTTGAACCTGCCAAGGTTTCTCATTTTGAAATCTTGTGCCGCATTTGTAACATTGAACCTAGTGTTAATCTGTTCCGCTACTTCTATACGCATAATTACAAAAATGGCTGGTTTGGGTTTACTAAACGTCCGTGCTTGTTATTCCAAGAATTTGGACTCCGTGAAGAATTGGAATGACCATTTTTTATGGGTTGATGAGTTTGTGGTTCCTGCTAACGCTCGGTTTAGTTGGTTTTTGGGTTCGAATATTGTTAAAGATTGAGCTCCTGCCCCCTCTGAATATAATGTGGAGCATGTTAATGCCCTTATTGCTCAAGCCTCTCCGTTCCTTAGGTTCCCGGAAGAATTTCTTTGCTGGGTTGGCATAAGCCGTAATTACCTTTTGAATAAAGATACTTATCCCCGCTTTGAGTATGAGAACGGAGAGGATGGGTCTTATTTTCCGTACGCACTTTTGATTATTGCTTTTGTCTTTTCTGTTTTTCTTGTTTCCTTATCCTTTTTCCCTGTTGCCCTTTGCAGAGATGGATTTGAATGCTTTTATCCGTACCGCTGACCCCCGTAAGGTAAGGATTGTCGAAAGAGCGAGAGCTGAAAATGAAAGGCCTATTGTCACGGTGGCTAAACATCGCACCGTGACCCTACTTCCGGCCTCAGTGGTTCGTTCTTCCGGAGAGTTGTCGGCTAGTGTGGAGAGAGAATTTGTTGGAGATGCCAGTGTTGGTGATGGTGGAGATCAAGGGTTTGATTCCGTTGGTGGTCAGGATAATATTGAGCCAACCGTGCCTGTTACTGAGCATGTTGAAACTGAAACACCTGGGCCCAAACGTACAAAGAAAAAGAGGGTTATCCGCGAGTGTGAAAGGACGACTGCTGCTTCCCAACCACCTAAAAGGTTGAGAGCCGACTATGGGACCACTCGCGTTTCTGTTACTGGAGGTAAATCCCCTAGTGTCCTTAACAGGTTGCTCCAAGATTCTCGATTATTGGTAGAACAGGGTATCCCCGCTCTCCCTACCTTACCCTTTATTACTTCATCCGTGACAGCTTCACCTTTGGAGGAGGGAGGAGACCATACTGACTTCGCAACTGGTCCTTCTCTGCGAACTGTGGGTCCCTCCGTAAGGTTCGTAGTTTTATCTGATTCTGCTCATCACTCAGGCGCTAAATCTGCGGATCCTGAGGCTGATTCTCTTGTCAGGTCTGCTACTCCGGTTATGACTGAGGCCACCACTGTTGCTACTATTGCTACTACGGTTGCTATTCCTGCTGATGTTGGCAAGGATAAGAGTGCGTCGCATCCGTCCATTTTTGGTTCTTCTAGCTCATCCGAGAAGACGGATCGTACTCTTAGTCTTTTTACAGGAAGGTCAGGTAGTGGTTTTGCTGCCGGGAGTATTCGTGCGGAAGAGGCTATAGGTGCTGGTTTGGAGGAGATCTATGTTCCTGAGTGGACCGTGACCAAGGGTTTTGAGCTTAATGATGGCCATTCTTGTGCCAATATGATTGATCACTTCACTCCTCCTGCTTTCTTTAAAACTATTCGCGGAATAGAGTACGAACAATTATTTGCTGAGTTTAATGTGTCCGCCTCACGCAATTTAAGTTTGAGCTCCGAGGTGAGAAAGCGTGCGGAGTAAAATATTTTAGAGAAAAGGAAATGGAGATCCCTTGCTGAGGAGAAGGATTGTTTGTTGGGGGAGAAAGATAAGGAGATTAAGGAGTTGAAGTCCCAATTGTTGAAGGCAAAGGAGGAGTCTGTGGAGGTAGCCCAACTCCGTGCTTAGGTTTCCGGTCTTGAGGCTACTGAGGGTTCACTTCGAGGCGAAGTTGCTTCCGCCAAGGAATACAACGGCCTTCTTGAGCAAGAATGTGGTTCTTTAAAGTTAAAGGTGACGAGCCTCGAATCTACTATTGCTGAAAAGGACCGTGAACTTTCTGACTTAGGAGCGTCCTCTTCTTCCTTGAAGTCTCAGAACCAGAGTCTTGTAAATCAGGTATAGTTTTCCGTCCTTAACTGTTCTCTTCGTATTTTTGTGTTTTCCTCCTCTCATGTATGCATACATATATTTTTAGGTGCATGAGCTGGAGACTTTCATCCACGGGATCTACGAGGTAGTGGTGATGTATGAGGGAAGCTGAAACGGTTAGAGGAATTTCAAGATAACTTATGAGCCCTTCGAGACTAGGTTAGCGAGATTGCTGCATTGATTCACCCGGTGTTGTATGCGCTTTCAAGAGAGTTTCCATCCGCACCTCCTCAACGTCGTTGCAGGGCGAAGATGGTTACTAACTCACGGGATGAAACTTCTTATGGCTAAGTGTCTCAATTCAACTGAGTATATGGAGGCTCTCGGACATGCTTTTGGCCGTGCTATAGAGAAAGGAATGCAGGAGGGCCTGGCAGCTGGGATTGAGCACGGACAAGCTGGCAGATGTTTAACTGATCTTGAAGCTTATATTCCCTCCGCGGAGGTTGACTTTAATTCTGCTGTCCGTGATCTTCGCGACTTGTATGGATCTTCTTCGCTTAGATGATGTCGTGGCCGAGGCCTTAGGTATGACTGATCTTCAACCTGATGTGAGTCAACTAATGGTTCCCGTTCATCATAAGCAGGATAGGGTCGTTATTGGGAGCCAAGCATTGTCTGTTGCTTTGGATATTTGTCGCGGACGGGTGGAGAAGATGGAAAGAAATCTTGTTGAGCGTCTCCCCTTTTTGAAAGACGTATTTGTCTCCTTAGATCATCCTTTGTCCGCTGAAGCTTTGATTGAGCCGCCGGTTGAGGTTCCTGCTACTAATGTTTTATCTACCATGGTCATTGTTCCTCATTCTAGTCCTTCTGTTTCTGTAGAAGATTATGAGAATCCTAATTTGGTGGATGTGGTTCCGAAGGACGTTACTTTGGGGCCAGAAGGTGAAGAAAATATCGATGCTCCAACCGGAGGTGATCTTGCGCTCTCTAAATTGAATGACGAAGCTAGGGATGTTGTCCTCTAGGTGCATTTGCTTGTTTCTCTGTGGTCGCATGTGACCTTGCGGTTTTTTTGTAATTAAAATACCATGGCTATTAACAGTTAGGCCCGTTATGGTGCTTTTTATACCGCGGCCGCTTGTGGCCTTTTTTGTGGCGGTATTTTGTATGTAACCTCTTTTGCCATACTTTGAGTTTGAACATGTTTGTTATATATAAATGTTGCTGCTATCTTTTTATATCACGTTTGATATCTTTAGTAGGATAGTCTTGTTTGAATATTTTGTGGGTTATTCTCCCGGTACCGGGTTTGCAATACCTCTTATGTACTTTGAGCTAATTGTGAGGTTACTCATCCTTTTGTTATACGGAATAACATTGATGGAGGCGTGCTCCGTGTGTGCGCGGCTTAATCACAATAAATGACTTTACAAAGTAATAAGATAGAATTTTTCAAAGCATAACTTGTGAAGGTAGCTAATCCTCACTTTTTTCATTAAAATTAAAATCATCTTACACGATATTTAAAAATTACTACAAGGAATAAAGATAAAAAATGCTCTTCCCATCACGGAGTCCGTATGGTTAGGCTGCTTACACTTTGTGTATATAACACTTCTTGAGATTGCAAACGTTCCAGGTTCTCGGGAGTTCTCTTCCGTTGCGGTCTTTTAACTTGTACGATCCCTTCCCGAGTGCTTCTGTGACTTCATACGGGCCTTCCCACTTAGGTCCTAACTTTCCAGTGTCTTCTACACGGCTTGCTTCGTTGCTCCGGTACACCAAGTCTCCTGGCTTGAAGCTTGCATTTCTGACTTTGGTGTTGTAGTATTTTTCCATTTGCCTCTTGCTTTTTGCTTCTCTTATCGCTGCTTGCTCTCGCTTTTCTTCTAGCAATTCCAAGTTGATTTCTAACGCTTCATCATTTTCGGCCACATTTACTTCTGCTGTCCTGAACGTGGGCATTCCAATTTCTGCCGGGATGACAGCTTCCGTTCCGTAAGTTAATGAGAACGGAGTGTCTCCGTTACTGGACTTGACCATGGTACGGTGTGCCCAAAGTACATGAGAAATTTCTTCCAACCAGTTCTTGTTGTCTTTGCCCAGTCTTGCTTTTATTCCTTCCCCCAGACTTCTGTTTGCTCTTTCAACCAGTCCGTTCGTCTGAGGATGTTTTACGGAAGCAAAATGTTGTTGAATGCACAATTTTTCACACCAATCCTTGAAGGGGTTATCTCGAAATTGTTTCCCATTGTCAGATATAATTTCTCCTGGAAGACCGAATCTGCATACTATGTTTTCCCATACGAATTTTTTTACCTGGTTTCCCGTGATAGTTGCTACTGGTTTTGCTTCTATCCACTTGGTAAAGTAATCCATAGCCACTATTAGAAATTTGACTTTGTCGGGTCCTTCCGGGAAAGGCCCAGCTATGTCGATACCCCATTTGTAAAATGGCCACGGAGATGTGATCAGATTCAATTTTTCCTGCGGATTTCTTGGGACGGGTTTGTATACTTGGCATTCCTGACATGCTTTTATAAGCGCCCTTACGTCCTTGTGCATTGTCAACCAGTAATAACTGGTCCTTAGAGCTTTGGCAACGACGGATCGTGTGCCTGAATGCATGCTACACGAGCCTTTGTGTATTTCCCGCAAGACGTAGTTTGCTTGTGAAGGTCTTACACATCGAAGCCATGGGCCTAGAAAGGATTTTTTGTATAGTATTCTGTTGATGATGGCGAAACGTTGTGATTTACGCTTTTATCGCCCTTGCCTTTTTTCTTTCTGCTGGTAAAGTTTCATCCATGAGGTATTCATGAATCGGGGTCATCCAGGTATCCCCTTCTTCCTCTACCACGACGAGCACTTCTCTTTCGTTCACGTATTTTTCTTTTAATTCCTCCACCAACACCTGCTTGTTGAGATGTGCAAAGCTGGTGGATCTCATTTTGCTTAATGCATCTTCTTTTTTGTTCTTGCTTCTTGGGACTTGCTTTATTGAGAACGCTCGAAAGGTACCGGACAGTGCTTTTACCTTTTCTAAGTATTTGACCATGTCTGTTTCTTTTGCGATGTAAGTCCCATTTACTTGGTTTGCTACCAGTTTTGAGTCTACATTTACTTCGAGGTTTTGGACGCCTATTTTTTCCGCTATCCGCAATCCTGCTATCAATGCTTCATATTCTGCTTCTTTGTTAGTTGCTTCAAACTAAAATCTTAAAGCATATGTGAATTCTACCCCTTCTGGATCCGTGAGTATTACTCCTGCTCCGCATCCGTCAACACAAGACGACCCGTCCCTGAACAAAGTCTACCGTGCCGAGAGCGGTTCTTCTTCCTTTGTGGAATCGTCCTGACCCTCTTCCTCTGGTCTTTCTACGATAAAATCGGCTAACACTTGCCCTTTAACAGATACAATTGACCTATAATGTATACCAAATTCCCCTAATTGTATGCTCCACTTTTGGATCCTACCAGCGACTTCTGGGTTTGATAGTATGTTTTTGATGGGTTGATCTGTTATTACTATGATTGGATGAGCTTGGAAGTATCTTCTTAGCCTTTTGCTTGCATGTACTAATGCTAGCACCAATTTTTCCATGGCGGTGTAGTTTACTTCCGGGCCCCTTAGCGCCCGGCTGACAAAGTAGATTGGCATCTGCCTGGCTTCTCTTTCCGTCATTAGTACGGCGCTAACCGCCTCCTTGGATGCTGCCAGGTAGACGATAAGTTCCTCTTGTTCTTCTGGAGCGGTGAGCATAGGTAACTTTGCTATATGTTCCTTCATTTGTCTGAACGCAGCTTCCGCTTCCTCCGTCCATAGAAAGTCACTCTTCTTTGTGCATTTTTTTAAAGTTTTGAAAAATGGTAATGATTTCTCCGCTGATTTTGCTAAGAACCTGTTTAAGCTTGCCAATTTTCCATTTAACTTCTGCACATCTTTCAAGCATTTTGGTGATTGAAGGCTTAATACGGCGTCTACCTTGTCTGGGCATATCTTAATGCCTTTAGTATTGACCTGGTATCCTAAGAACATTCTTTATTCAACTCCAAAGGTGCACTTTTTTGGGTTCAGTTTCATGTTGATTTTTCTAAGCGTCTTAAATGTTTCTTCTATGTCGCGGACAACCTCATCCTCCGTGCGGCTTTTTATGACCAAATCATCCACATATACCTCAAGGTTTCTACCGATTTGTCCGTGGAATGTTTTGTCCACTAGCCGCTGATAAGTTGCACCAGCGTTCCTTAGACCGAAAGGCATTTTTGTGTAGCAAAAAATGCCTTGATTTGTAATGAACACGGTCTTTTCCTCGTCTTCCTCTACCATTTTGTATTTGGTGATACCCCTTATATGCGTCCAGGAAGCATTTGAAGGGGAATCCGCACAAGGATTCGACTTTCCAGTCTATTTCCGGCAGAGGGTAACCGTCCTTGGGGCATGCTTTGTTGAGGTTTTTAAAATCGACACCCATTCTCCAACTGTTGTCACTCTTCTTTACCATCACTGGGTTGGAGAGCCAATCGTGATAATGAACCTCCCTTATGATCCCAGCTGTCACAAGCTTATTAACCTCATCATTGTTTGTTATGTTCCTTTCTGCGGCTTGGCCTCTTTTCTTTTGCCTAACCGGTTGGCAACCTTTTCGTACATTCAACTTATGTTCCGTTATCTGCCTTGGAACACCCGTCATATCAGTCGGGGTCCAAGCGAATATATCCAAACTCCGCTGAAGTAGGTTGCACAGTTTACTTCTGGTTTTTTCCTTGAGGTTGGAACCGATCATTACTGTCTGTTCCGGATTGATTGAAACTTTAATCCTTTCCTCTTTTACTTTGTTCACCGGAGGAGGTTGGTCTTCTGGTCCGGAGATCATCGCACATTCAATGGGAATGATTTTACTACTTCTTAGCGTAAGTGTCCCTTCCCCAATCGGGAACTTTATCATTTCGTGCGTTGTTGATGGGACTACTTTCATTTTTAGCAACCCCGGCCTTTCGATGATCCCATTAAACGGAGACGTTGATTTCACCACCATGAAGTCCATCCATGTTGATGTTGAATGTTCGTCGTTCCTAATTTTCACCAAAAGTGTTATTTGTCCTAATGGCCACTTTATTTCACCGCTGAATCCCACTGGCAAAGTTGTGGCCGGGACCATTTGATTTCTTATTTCCGGACGGAGTCGATTGAAGCAGTGCTCATAGAGTATCTCTAATGATGACCCTCCGTCAATACACATGCGGTGCACTTAGTGACCCCCAATCTCTGCTTCTATTATTAGGGGGCCTTCTGCTCCCTCATCGTTTCCTAGGGACGGGAATGATATTTCGAGGTCGGGTGAGAAACTTTGAGTTATCTTCTGCCTTACTGCATTTTGCCATGACTGAATCATTAAGATTGCCTGAGGTTTTTCTTTTCCGGAGGTTTCGCCTTTCTTTTTCGGCTGTTCTTTTCCGCTGTTTTGCTTCAGCTCCCGGATTATGTGCGACAGTTTCCCGGCTTTGAGCATATCTTTAATTTGCTTCCTTAGATGGTTGCATTCATCTGTATTATGCCCCACTTCTCCGTGAAACTCGCAAAACTTGTTTGTGTTTCGCTTTTCAACCGGGGTTGTAATCGAAGGTGGGGTTTTGAATTTTCCTTTTTCTAAGGCCAGAATCTCCTTCGGAGTTTTCGTGAGAAGAGTGAACCTGTCTGGTCTTTTCTCTGTCTTATGTTGGCTGCGAAAGCCTCCCCCTTTTTTGAAATTCTGCCTATGACCCCCTTCCTGGTGTCTCCAGGCCTGAGGGGCTTTTTTCCTTTCTGATATGAGGCAGCCTCTTTGCCCTTGAGAAAAGACGTGGCCACCTTGCATCATTTCCATCTACTATTTTTGAAATCTTCTCGTGAAATCTTTTGAATGGAGTTCAGGATTTGTGATTCCGTGCACGAATCCGGAGATTCTCATGCACTCCGGTGCTCCTTTAACATTTCCACTTTCCGACTTATACCTTTGTATGAAGTCTTCTGTGGACTCTCCGTCTCTTTGTTTGATGTTGTGGAGCACTATGGGGTCTCTGATGCACTTTTTCTGTTGGAGGTAGTTTTTCAGGAATGCTTCTCTTAGATCGTTGTAACTGTCTATTGATTCTGGGGGAAGATCGTCAAACCACACCCGGGCGTTTCCGGTGAGTGTGGAATTAAACATGTGACACCATGTTGGCATGGCCCACCTCTCCGTTTTTGCTGCTGCCTGGAAGATTTTCAAGTGATCTTCAGGATCTTCGCTTCCGTTGTATGTTTTCACATGACTTGGCATTCGTGTTTTCGGGAAGTCGAAGTGACGGATTCGAGACGTGAACGGATCAGTCTCGGCGCATACCCAAGGTTGAGAGAGATCATCATCTTCGACACTGGACTTTTTTCTTCGTGATTTAGACTTCCAGTGCCCACCTTCACTATCTTCGCTCTCAGAGTGATTTTCCGTATACCTTGAGCTTTCCTGACGGCTATCGGAGTGCGCGGATGTACTCCGTCCTCTGCTTCCGAGTCTCTTGAACACGGTGCTTTCTCTCCTTTCCTTGCTCTTGTATTCATGCCGTGGCGATCTTGACCTTTCACGCCTCAACCTAGTGAAGACACTAGGATTGCGGCGCGGGCTGCGAGAGCGTCTCTGTCTTCTTGGCGATATTGTCCTAGACTCAGAATACGCTGATTCCTGCGCCCTAGTGCTCTTCTTCCGGGCATCGCCAAAGTCAAGCCTTGCTTTTACTTCCTCCAGCTTTTCTTTCTTCCTCTTCTCATACTCATACTTATCTGCCATAATTGGTAGTAGTTTCTCATAGTGCTTTTCGCAGAACTCTTCGAGATCTACAGCGGATGTAGTTCTCACGGAGTCCTAGAGGGTTTGTTTGTTCTTCCCTGTCGTATTCCGCACATCAGACTTGGGATGGCTAAGGGTAGGTTGTTCGTGATTGCTCATGGTGAGTATTTTCAAGGAACGCAGTTATATCGGTCCCACGGATGGCGCCAACTTGTTAGTACAAAAACCGTGTAGGGGGGGTGAAGAAGTAGAATTTGATATTGGCCTTGTACTAATCCAAGTAATGAGATGGTAATCTGCACAAATGAGAGTAAACCGTTAGCCTTATCGCGGGGCGGACCCCACGATTAAGCTTCGGCGTGAAAGTAAGTATACATGTTTGTCAGAGAATCAGGGAATGTCAGAGTATGTGTGTGTATTAATTGTCAGACAGAATGTACCTTTTTGGGGTGTGAAATGACCCTTATTTATAGGCAAGCCTAATACTAGGGTTTCCTAGTATTTCGCTTGCGACTGTTATTGGCCGGAGTGGGTCCCTTGTCGGGTAAAGGTCCACGTGTAATCGTGTCTGCGGACTCGAATATTCTTCCGCGGTCAGTGTTTGTCCGCGGAGGTGCAACGGGTGCGGCTTTGAAGATACTCACGTGCGTCTTTGAAATATCCGGAGCATGACCCTTATCAGGCTTAATAGTCCGGCTATTCGTTGTATTGGGCCTGGGCCTATTCGTGTATACTATGAACCAAGCCCAGTAAGCTTGGTGTTCATACTATACGTCATCACTTAACAACTATTGGTTAAAATGCGTAAAGTCGCATACATATTTATCAGGCGATAGATTTTGTTGTGTCTTACCAAATATTCTGGATGAGTCGTCCAATTGGGTCTTGTTTGTAAAGTTCAATCGTATAACAAGTATTCAATGGTCCAAGACAGATTTATAACCTGACCCGAGACACGCATGACCCGGACTCGGCTCGTTTAGACCGTGTTCCCATATATCCCGTTACTCAACCCGACACCCCCATTTTGCCGCTTATAATATAAAGTGAAAATTACTTACCAACTTTTTGATCACTTACTGATAATGAATAGTCACTAAAGCTTTCTATGGAGCCTCTTCTGAAGGAAACCCAAAAAGTACGTAAAATAAGAATTATATGGACGTATTAGCATCATATTTTTTAATTCCCTACCAACCTTCCGAAAAACAAATATAAGACAACATACAAAAAGATCTTACTCATTTTTTTCTCTCTATGTAACTTCATTTCTTTATTCGATCTCTCTTATATGCCAACGCGTTACGTGCCCACCTTAACTTCTATGTAATAATTAGGGTCAACTCACGTACCATTGTGTGTGCGTGTGTGTTTATGTATGTAAGAAATAGAATATGGAAGTAAAAAACACAGCTTCATGAATTATGACATCCTTTGCAAAATATAATATTCTTCAAGATTGTCATTCATTGGAATAAAAATTTGCAATTTAATATTTCTATTCGATAAATGGTCGATCAAGTAATTAAAATGTATGCTATTATTATTTAATATATACATAAAGAAATCTTATGAGCCCAATTAGGTTATTCTATATACGGAGTATATTAAAAACTATTTCATACTATACATTCATATTACAGGTTGATGTTCACAAATAGGCTATGTCTTTTACGCAATTGAATTATAGAGCCTTGCAAGATGCTAGAGAACGAATTCCAAATTATATATCCGAGTAGCAGGAAAAAGTTTTTATTACATCGTTGAGTATAAGCTCCTTGTTAGGCCTTTTGAGTGAGATGGGAATTTTGATATTCCGATAGCGCCAAAGGATCCAAAGGTATATATGGTGGGTCGTAACAATGGTATCAAAGGACTGCAAACATATAACAGGGAGATCAAGGCACATGATCAGCAAGGGTAATCGATCACGATTAGAGCATACGTAGTATAGTTTTTTATATTAAGTATATAATCGATCAATATATAACTGAAACCTCGAAGGTTATTTCTTGCTTCTCGAACAAAATCTCCTGCGAATGTTCGATCTCTACTAAAAGTCATATACTACGGCATGAGTCCATCTTTGTAGTCGGTTTGGTTTAATAAACCTAACTGGATATACATGCAGAAGTCAAAACAAACAAACCAAACCCTAATAACCTACTACGTACTTAATTAAACTGGATAGCGTAAAATTCTCGAAACGCAACTGATAATTAAGTTGGTATGTCAGAGTTGAAGAAAGAAATATTGGTTGGAGCAAAGGAATAAAGAAAATAATTTAGAAATGAAAATGCATTAACACAACTTTGTTTTAAATATACTATGGCCGGATGGCCCCTCCCTTTTGTTAAATTTAAAATTTCTATAAAAGGCAACCATTCGAACACTACAATCCACACAATCCTTACTTGCATTCCAATACCAAAGTAACTTGCTAAGCAAAATTCCCTATTCATTATTCATCTTCTGTGATGAAAAGCTTCCTGTTTTTAGCAACAATTGTTGCAAGTGCTTTTCTTTTTCTATCCCCAGTGGTGTATGGCTACACGAAGTCTGAAATCACGTCGTGGTGCAGCCAAACACCCCACCCGCAACCCTGTGAGCATTTCTTGGGCATAACCTCGAACTATGGTCCAATCAAACAAAAACCAGATTTTTTGAAAGCGTTGCTGAAAGTCACATTAGAACGTGCAAAATACGCTGGGTCACACACCTTGACACTTGGCCCAAAATGCCGTAACAAGCTTGAGAAGGCTGCTTGGGCTGACTGCTTAGAGCTTTATGAAAACACCATCCTAACCATCAACAAAACTGTTGATCCCAGTCAAAAGTGTAGCCAAGTCGACATGCAAACGTGGCTCAGCACAGCTCTTACAAATCTAGAGACATGCAAGGCTGGGTTCCAAGAGCTCGGTGTTAGCGACTACGTGTTGCCACTAATGAACAACAACGTATCATCGTTGATTAGCAATACATTAGCAATGAACAATGGAGGAAATTCATCCTATGGTGCACCAATTCCCCAAAAATCAGGATTTCCAACATGGGTGAAGACTGGTGATCGAAAGCTATTGCAATCAACGGCTCCTCAGGCCAACGTTGTGGTGGCCCAAGATGGTTCTGGTAACTTCAGGACAATTGCTGCAGCCATAGCAGCAGCAGGAAAGAGGTCAGGGAGTGGGAGGTATGTGATTCATGTTAAGGCAGGTGTTTACAAAGAGAATATCGAAGTCGGCAAGAAATTGAAGAACATAATGTTACTAGGAGATGGTATTGGCAAAACAATCATAACAGGCAGCAAAAGTGTTGGAGGAGGCACCACCACCTTTAAATCAGCCACTCTTGGTAAGCTATAGTAAAATTAAATGGACTATAAATTTTGATGTTAATCAGCTATTAGTGACAACCGTTGTGACGGTCTTTAGCTACAATATTGGTGACCGCCGCATGGATTGTCACTAAGATTATTTTTACTAGACCATGCAATATATATAAAAACTTTGAATTCGAATAAATAGTTACGTTATTGATTTTTTTTGCTTGTGATTTTCAGCTGTGGTTGAAGATGGATTTATCGGCCGTGGTATCACTGTTAGAAACACAGCTGGCCCCGGAAATCACCAAGCCGTGGCTCTCCGCAGCGGCTCTGATCTCTCGGTATTTTATCAATGCAGCTTCGAAGGGTATCAAGACACCTTATACGTCCACTCGAACAGACAATTCTACAAAAACTGTGACATCTACGGTACAGTTGATTTCATTTTTGGCAACGCAGCTGCAGTTCTCCAAAATTGCAACATTTACGCTCGTAAGCCACCAAACAAGACAAACACTTTAACCGCTCAAGGCCGAACCGATCAAAACCAAAACACGGGTATTTCAATCCACAACTGTCG
>BQNB010021909.1:49304-59764 GCA_026074375.1 Tanacetum coccineum | reverse complement strand
GATCCGCAGTCACCACCCCCACTGGACTTTGTTCCTAAGCTGATGTACCTTGAGTACGTGCCACTAGAGGATGAGATACTCCCGGCCGAGGAGCAGCCACTGCCTACTGTTGCCTCAACCACCGTAGATTCACCAGGATATGTTCCTGAGTCTGATACGGAGGAGGAGCCAGAGGCCGATGATGATGAGGATCCTGAGGAGGATCCAGCTGACTACCCTGCTGATAGGGATGATGATGATGATGAGGAGGAGGAGGAGCCTTCCAGAGATGATGCCGATGATGAGGACAAGGACGAGGATGAGGAGGAGGAGCACCCAGCTCCAACCGACTCTGTCCTACCTGTACACCGTATGACTGCCAGGATATCTATCCGGGATGAGCCATCCATATCACTTCCTCCTAGGGAAGAGGTCGAGCAACTTCTTGCCTTAATCACTCCACCACCATCACCACTTACTCCATTATCATCTCTATTACCACAGATACCATCTCCCCCACTCCTAACATCTGTATTACCTACATTACCATTACCTACTTCATCACCACCTTTGCAGTTACTATCTTCTAACCGTAGGGCAGATAGACCCGAGATTACACTACCACCTCGGAAGTGGTTGGGTATTGATCTTGGTTTGAGATGCGAGGTAGAAGAGAGTTTAGCTGCTGCTACCGCTATACCGACTGGAGGTCGTAGGGCAAACTATGGGTTTGTTGATACTGTGGATGCTGAGATCAGTCGACGGAGAGCCGTAGAGGTTGGCTATGAGACCCAAGAGATGCTATTGAGGAGGTAGCACTGACGACCCTTGAGGGGGTCAACACTAGGGTGACTAAGCTGGCTGCAGTTCAAGAGCAGGACACCCAGGACATCTATGGTGTGATAAAGGATACTTAAGGTAGGAAGACCTAAATATATCAAAGAGTTGAGACATTGGTTAATGATAGTCAGTACCACTATAAGACTGCACGACTACTAGATTAGGAGGCTCTGGTTTCCTAGGACGCATGGGGAATCTCCATAGAGGTTAGATAATTAGCACATTCAGAGATTATGGAATTACGCTCTATAGTGATAAGTCAGCAGACAGTGATCTCACAGCTGCAGGCAGCTGACCGTAGGATTCAAACTGTGACCTTAGAGATGCTATAGGTAGACCACATGAGGCAGGCAGAGATTGCAGCATTACGGACATTTGACCATACCTGACAGAACCAGCATGTGCAGACTTTGACATTGATGCAGTCACTACAGCGATAGGTGACCACTCTACAGGGACAGGTGACAGCATTGCAGGGAAAGCAGGGACCCTCTGGAGGTCCAGCACAGCCAGTTGCACCAGAGGAGGCCGATAGTAGTTCATAGATCATGTTATGGCTAGTTGTTTTGTATATAGCCTACTAAGTATTACGGGTGACTCCCGGCTAGTAGGGCTCTAGGTTTATGTTGTATTTTGTAACCTAATCGGTGTAAACCTTTTGTATCTGAACAAATCATGTATGTTTTCGAAATGTATATATAGAATGGTGGTATTATGTCAGGAATGTAATATGTTTTGGTTGTAATCGAATTTGTGTGAATGAATGTCGATTTATCTATACCAGTGTTGAACTCAGTTAAGTTATATAGTTCACTATGGGATGTGATCTTGTTTTAATTATTGTGTATATATTATGTCATGGTTAAGATTTTATGAAATCTAACGAGTGTTATACTTTTTGTGATTAAAGAAAATGGCACCGAAAAGAACTAGGAGGGCTAGACCAGCCCCAGAAACAACAACTACTACCACATCTGTCACCAATGCCCAACTTCAGGCAATGATTAATCAAGGTGTCACTGCTGCACTGGCAGCACGTGATGCAACTAGGAATGGCGATGACAACCATACCTCAGGAACATGTGTCAGGAGGACTGAACGCGTTGCTCGAGAGTGCACCTATCAAGACTTTATGAAGTGCCAACCTTTGTATTTCAAAGGAACTGAGGGAGTTGTTGAATTAACTCAATGGTTTGAAAGGATGGAGACTGTGTTTCGCATAAGCAACTGCTCGGTGGATAATCAGATCAAGTTTTCCACTTGTATACTTCTCGCAGGTGCTTTGACGTGGTGAAACTCCCACGTTAGGATTGTTGGTCAGGATGTTGCGTATGCAATGACATGGACATATCTGAGAAAGAAAATGACTGACAAGTACTGTCCGAGGAATGAGATGAAGAAGCTCGAGGTTGAGTTATGGAATTTAAAAGTGAAAGGTACCGATGTGACAGGGTACAATCAACGATTCCAAGAACTAGCACTACTGTGTGTTAGAATGTTTCCTGAAGAATCGGACAAGGTTGAAAGGTATGTCGGTGGGTTGCCCGACATGATTCAGGGAAGTGTTGTGGCATCGAAACCGAAAACCATGCAGGAGGCTACTGAAATGGCATCCGAACTGATGGATAAGAAAATCAACACTATCGCTGAAAGGCAGGCTGAGAACAAGCGGAAGTTTGAAAACACTTCCCGAAACAATCAAAACCAACAACGACAAGAAAACAAGAGGCAAAACACTGGCAGAGCCTACACTGCAGGATCTGGTGATAATAAATCGTATACAGGATTTAAACCTTTGTGTACCAAATGCAATTACCACCATAACGGTCCATGTGCTCCAAAATGCTATAAGTACAACAAATTTGGTCACTTGGGGCGTAATTGTAGAAGTTCTACAAGTGTTAATCCGGGTAGTAACCAAAGAGGAAGTGGGACAAGTCAAGGGCCTACTTGCTTCGAGTGTAGGGTTCGGGGACACTTCAAGACAGACTGTCTAAAGCTGAAGAACAACAACAACAACCGTGGTAATCAGGTTAGAAATGCCAATGCTCCAGCGAAGGTGTATGTAGTAGGGCATGCGGGGACAAACCCAGATTCCAATGTCGTGACGGGTACGTTCCTTCTCAACAACCGCAATGCTTTTATCTTATTTGATACTGGTGCCGATAGGAGTTTTGTGTCCACTGCATTTAGTTCCCAAATTGACATCACACCATCTACCTTGGATCACTATTATGATGTTGAATTAGCCGACGGAAGGATAATTGGGTTGAACACTATTCTTAGGGGTTGTACATTAAATCTCCTGAACCACCCATTCAACATAAATTTAATGCCCGTAGAACTTGGTAGCTTCGATGCTATAATTGGTATGGATTTGTTGGCGAAGTACCAAGCAATCATTGTGTGTGCTGAGAAGATTGTTCGCATCCCCTGGGGAAATGAAACTCTAATCGTTCATGGGGACCGGAGTAACCGAGGAAATGAGATACGATTGAACATCATCTCGTGCACCAAAACTCATAAATATTTGCTAGAAGGATGTCCTATCTTCTTGGCACATGTTACTACGAAAAAGGCAGAAGACTAGTCGGGGGAGAAGCGACTTGAGGATGTACCCATTATCTGAGATTTTTCCAATGTATTTCCTGAGGACTTGCCGGGTCTTCCTCCAGCTCAAAAAGTGGAGTTTCAAATTGATTTGGTACCTGGTGTTGCACCTGTAGCACGGGCACCTTATCGATTGGCGCCTTCCGAAATGAAAGAGTTGTCACAGCAACTGCAAGAGTTATCTGACAAAGGCTTTATAAGACCCAGTTCCTTACCCTGGGGATCTTCGGTCTTGTTTGTCAAGAAGAAAGACGGATCATTCCAGATGTGCATTGATTACTGGGAATTGAATAAACTAACGGTGAAGAACCGTTATCCACTTCCAAGAATTGATGATCTATTTGATCAGCTTTAAGGGTCAAGTGTTTACTCGAAGATCGACTTAAGGTCAGGTTATCACCAACTGAGGGTTCGAGAAAAAGACATTCCAAAAACCGCTTTCAGAACTCGTTACGGCCACTATAAATTTCAAGTTATGCCATTTGGTTTGACGAATGCACATGCTGTATTCATGGACCTTATGAATCGGGTGTGCAAACCATATCTAGATAAATTCGTGATTGTCTTCATTGATGATATTCTGGTATATTCAAAGAATAAGCAAGAACATAAAGAGCACCTTAAGCTAATCTTAGAATTGCTTAAGAAAGAGGAGTTATATGCCAAGTTTTCCAAGTGTGAATTTTGGATTCCTAAAGTGTAGTTCCTAGGTCACGTGATTGATAGTAAGGGCATCCACGTGGATCCCGCCAAGATTGAAGCCATTAAAGATTGGGCATCTCCTATGTCACCAACGGAGATTCGTCAAATTTTAGGTCTTGCTGGGTATTACCGGAGATTCATTGAAGGGTTTTTGAAGATCGCCAAACCAATGACCAAGCTTACTCAGAAGAAGGTCAAGTTTGTTTGGGGTGATAAACAAGAAGGAGCTTTTCAACTGTTGAAGCAGAAGTTGTGCAGTGCACCATTCCTGGCCTTACCTGAAGGAAGCGAAGATTTTATCGCATACTGTGATGCTTCAAAGAAGGGTTTGGGCGCTGTGTTAATGCAAAGAGAAAAGGTTATTGCTTATGCATCACGCAAACTGAAGATTCATGAGAAGAACTATACGACTCATGATTTGGAACTTAGAGTAGTAGTGTTCGCTCTCAAAATTTGGAGGCACTATCTGTATGGAACCAAGTGCACAGTGTTCACTAATCATAAGAGCCTACAACACATTCTTAATCAAAAAGAGTTAAACATGAGGCAACGTCGTTGGTTGGAGTTGCTCAGTGATTACGATTGTGAGATTCTTTATCACCCGAGAAAGGCAAACGTTGTTGCTGATGCTCTAAGCAGGAAGGAGAGAGATCAACCATTAAGGGTTTGAGCCCTAGTCATGACTATTGGCTTGGATCTTCCTAAACAAATTCTGAATGCTCAGAGTGAAGCTCGGAAGCCGAAGAACCTCAAGAACGAAGATGTTGGAGGTATGTTGGTTGAAAATTCTAAAGATCCAGAGAAACTCAGAACAAAAAAGTTAGAACCACGAGCGGATAGAACTCTATGCTTCAATGGCAGGAGTTGGTTACCATGTTATAGCGACTTAAGGACTGTGATTATGCACAAGTCCCACAAGTCAAAATACTCTATTCATCCGGGTTCTGACAAAATGTACCAAAATATGAAGAAGCTATATTGGTGGCCCAATATGAAGTCAAACATCGCCACCTATGTTAGCAAGTGTTTGACTTATGCTAAGGTCAAGGCCGAACATCAAAGGCCATCAGGATTGTTAGTATAACCTAAGATACCTGAATGGAAGTGGGACAACATCACTATGGATTTTGTCACAAAGCTCCCTAAGATGTCGCAAGGCTACGACACCATTTAGGTAATTGTTGACCGACTCACTAAGTCTGTAATTTTCACACCAATGAGAGAGACTGATCCTATGGATAAACTTGCAAAAATGTACCTAAAGGAAGTGGTCGCAAGATATGGAATCCCAGTCTCAATCATTTGCGATCGTGATCCTAGGTTCGCATCAAATTTCTGGAAGTCACTCCAGAAGGCTTTGGGTACTAGCTTGGACATGAGCACGGCATACCATCCAGAGACTGACGGACAAAGCGAGAGGACAATTCAAACTCTCGAGGATATGTTACATGCATGCGTGATCGACTTTGGAAAGAGTTAGGTTGACCATTTGTCCTTAGTTGTGTTCTCGTACAACAACAGTTATCACGTTAGCATAAAGGCTGCACCTTTTGAAGAGATTTACGGTCGAAAGTGTCGTTCCCTTGTTTGTTGGGCCGAGGTTGGGCAAGTGCAACTTACCGGTCCATATTTAGTTCGAGAAACAACCGAGAAGATTATTCAGATAAAGCAGAGAATGCAAACCGCTCGCGATCGACAAAAGAGTTATGCCGATAAGAAGCGTAAGCCGATGGATTTTCAAGTTGGGGATAAAGTTATGTTGAAGGTTTTGCCTTGGAAAGGGGTCGTACGTTTTGGCAAAGGAGGGAAGTTAAACCCTATATATGTCGGACCCTTCAAGGTGTTAGAAAAAGTTAGAGCCGTTGCATAAAAGCTTAAGCTTCCGCAAGAGCTGAGCAGGGTTCACAACACTTTTCATGTATCTAATTTGAAGAGGTGTTATTCAGATGATCCGCTAACTGTGTCATTGGATGGACTACACGTTGATGACAAGCTTCAGTTTGTCGAGGAACCGGTCGAGATCATGGATTGAGAGGTCAAACAGTTGAGGCATAGCAGTGTTCCAATTGTCAAAGTAAGATGGAACTCCAAGAGAGGCCCTGAGTTCACGTGGGAACGTGAAGACCAATTCAAGAAGAAATACCCACATCTTTTCATAAAGACCGCACCGTCATCAAGTACCACATCGTAAGCCTGGAGGACAAGGCTCATTTAACGGGGGAAGTCTATAACACCCTGTGTTTTCAAGTCATTGACGACATCAACAAATCTACTATTTATTTTTAGAGTTGTACGCATTTGCTTTTAATTTCAAGTATCAAGTTAAATCGCGTAACCTGAAAAATATCGTTCAATGTAAACGGGCATCAAGCAATTAAACGATCACATCAATCAAGTATTAAATAATTATTTTGAGAATAATTATGGTCTTTGTTTATTTTATTTTTATCAGTTACATAAAGTGTTTACGTTTCGTGATAAATTAAGTATAGGCATTCCCGGAACCACAAAAATATTTCTACACTTCAACAAATACCCACAATTGTACCCAATACCTAAAGTTTTATTAAACTTCACCCAAGTTAATATCATATGTCACCTTGTTCATAGGAAAAATAAAACAATACATGAATCATGTACAAAATAAACTCTATGTAATATCTACAACTAGTAACTTACATATATGACACTAGGTATGTTATTAATATCAAAAAGTTTCTAGAAACCTCCCCCCCCTCTTTACCCATGGTGCAACAACAACTAGGAGATCAAGATCACACAAAAATCTTCCACTTGGTCTTGTACAACATATCCTCATTAAACCTAGCCATACCATGTTCCAAGCTAACCATAAGCTCTCCTTAAAATCCTCATCTTGTTTCTTAAACACTATTGCAAACTTTTTGACCAACTATCTCATATATAATACAAGTATACTTGTAAGAGAAAACATACAACATAAAAACACTTGGTGAAAATCAAAACAAACCTCCTTTTTTGCTCCTTCATAACCCACAGCTCAAACCACCCCTCTATAATAATCCATACAAATTTTTCTACAACACATACAAGCCATCACACATCATTCCTAAGATATACTAAGGTATTTTCAAGCCTTGGTTAACCATTTACAAGTGTTGAAGCAAGAAAGGAAGCTAGGGTTTTTATTTAGAAAACTAGGGTTTCAAGTGTGCAAGCTTGGGTTTAAAGTCTAAACAAGGGTTTAGCACATATTTTTCATTTTCATCATTCATCACTAAGTTTACCTAAAACCTTTATCTTTTCATTTTCATGATTTTATATGTATATGATGTTCTATATAGTAAAATCACCATTTAGGACTTTTAAATATGTAAAAGGGATTTTTACTTGTGATTATACTTTTTTACACTTTTTCATATGATATTAGGTTGATAATATCATGATATAATGGGGTTATAAGTGTTGTAACTTGTTGGTTAAGTGTAAACATGTATATGTACAAATTAGGGTTTAAAGGATTTCTTAAGAAAGTTGTGATTAAAAGTATCATTATAGAACTTGTTAACTTGGATATTTGGACAAGATATGAACTAATGGACTTTAATATATATAAGAAATATGATATATGTAATTATAAAAGGCTTGTGGTAATTATTAAGTTGGAAAGTATAGAAAGTAAGTTATAAAAACAAAGTTATACAAATAAACTCAAAAAGACATTTAGGGGCTGTTTTGGTTCATGTCCTATGACAGCCATATTATGAACTATAAAGATAGTACACCTCATGAAGATTCCAAAAAGATAAGAAACTCTAAAAATGGATTAATAACGAAAAAGATACGCTAATTACGAGTTATACGTTAATTAAACGGGTTTATAAAATAACTTTTATAAAAATTATATAAAACATAAAGTTTGGTATTTTTAACAAATTATACATGATTTTAGGATTTCAAAACAATAAAAAACGTAATTTTTCGATTAAAAATGAAGAAGTTATGAATTACGCAAGTTTATATACTTAAAATGTATAAAAGTAATTTTATAAAATATGAACAGTAAAAATTAGTGTTCATCAGCAGACCCAACTTTATAAAAATGTGATAATTTTGATAACAAATACGTGGTCGAAGGAATCGCTAAAATCAGGATTAAAACGAATAAGTTATTGCATTTAAGGGTTTTACGACAATTAAATTTATAAAACATCATGAACAGTAAAAGTACTATTCATCATAATGTTATAAAATATAAAAATGTACTATTTTTATATATCATCCTAATACGAAGACATGTACATATGAAACGCGAGAAACGGGTTTAAAACGGGAAAGTTATGCTAGTTTTACTAAAACGATAATTATAAACGTTTTCACTTTATAACAACGATTTCTAAATTACAAATAGACGGTGATGAAGCTATATAGAATTATATGTGGTTATCAAAGTACTATATTACTAGGGAGTTTCATAATGAGGCCTCTTCGGGGTGGCGTATCGACGAGTTGTTGGATTTACGATTTAAAGTGTCCTAGCTCCTCATACGTCACTACATGACCTCTTAAATTATGATAGCCCGAACGATAGTATGATGTAACTAACATAGACTTGTATATGATGTTAGTTAATCAAAGCGATTAGTGCTTATACGACCTATGTTAATTTAGGTTGCATTCGATCATTTACGTGACGCGCTATCTGTGATATTTGGATTATCAGTAACTCAAGGTGAGTTCATAGCCCCACATTTTACATGGTTTTGTTTTATAAGTTTTGGGGTGGAAAACATGCATTGTTTTATAACTGGACACAAGTGGATACTTTTATATTATGATTACGTGTTGCCTAAGTAGCGATAACCCAATCTGAGCCCATTATCATGAACTGTCAATTACTGGACTGTGAGCGCGAGTGTTATGAATAGATCTATTGGGTTTGACAACCCCGTTCGGGTGATTAGCTATCACTAGGCAAACGAACGTATACCATGTCGGATTAGGGATGTTGCGGGTTAGAACATCAATACGGGCAATGTGGGCAATTATATATTGCCATATATTTATGTCGAGCTTCAGTGTCATGAGCTTAGAGCAACGTAATTACATTTATATGATTTCTGCATCTGTTGCATTATCATACACTTGGGAAATCTTGTGGTCCAACTTTATACGATTTATCAAACCTATGAATTCACCAACATTATTGTTGACGTTTTAAAGCAATGTTTTTCAGGAGGTCAGTAAGCACAAGGTGCAAGCGATACATTGGTGATTTTGTATTTTGGGATGACATGCTTAAAGATATGGTTGCATTATATTTTGGGAATCATGTATTATGAACTAGTATCTTTGTAATATGGACAATGAAGAAGTTAAGCTTCGGGCTTTTTGTAACAAATGTTTGTTAAATCCAATGTATCAGTTTTAAACGACTTTTAATGGTCGTTCTATATATATCTTGTGTTATTGATCTAAGATGTGACATGCCCCGGACCCTTATTCCGCTGCGAGCCATTTTGGGGGTGTTACAGATTGGTATCAAGAGCCAAGGTTATAGAGAACCAGGTCAAAATGTTTTTGCTGGACTATAACCGTTTTCAAACATTGCTTATATACAAAAGGGGTTTTTCACGGGACATACATGCATACATACATACATACACTACTTGTGCATTAGTCGGTTAGGCTAGATGCATGCATGATTGATATTCATGATTGATATACATGTTATGATATAAATGTATATTACTATAAGAGTCTTATATTAAATACTAATATAAGTTATTTTGGATTTTCAGATACAGTTATGTCAGATTCGGAAGATTCCACGGTCACCTACACGGCAGTGTCCAGTCCATTTGAGGATGGGTCAGACATTGGTTCACCAGGAGTCGATGGACCACCCATTATGCCAGAGGACCCATATGCTTACATAATGGCTGCTTATCAGGTTCCACCATCGCCTGACTACATGCCTGGCCCCGAGGAGCCGCAGTCACCACCCCTACTGGACTTTGTTCCTGAGCCGATGTACCCTGAGTACATGCCACAGGAGGATGAGATACTCCCGGCCGAGGAGCAGCCACTACCTGCTGCTGCCTTACCCATTGCAGATTCACCAGGATATGTTCCTAAGTCTGATCCGGAGGAGGAGCCGGAGGAGGAGGAGATGCCAATGATGAGGATAAGGACGAGGACGAGGATGAGGAGGAGGAGGAGGATCACTCAGCTCCGGTCGACTCTGTCCCACCTGTACACCGTATGACTGCCAGGATATCTATCCGGGATGAGCCATCCATATCACTTCCTCCTAGGGAAGAGGTCGAGAGACTTCTTGCCTTAACCAC
>BQNB010021909.1:15294-41165 GCA_026074375.1 Tanacetum coccineum | reverse complement strand
CAAGTAAGTAACATTTGCTTAAATTTACGCAGAAAAAATAAGCAATCCCAAACACTCCGTTAACTGATTTTGGAGTTGAACTAGAAACAGTGACATCGTTTATATGTGTATAGCATTAGGGTTTAAGTTGATTTAATTCGTATGCTTTGAATGTTCTGGATTAGTGTTGTGTTATAGATTCGATTACTCGAACCGGCGGGTTACTAAGTATATATCAGTTATTGTTTGAATAGGGCTGGCTTTGTTGTAGCAAGATGTATACAAATAGATAATGATACAATGGGCTGAAAGTCAACGCATATAGGGTAGATTTAACTGATTAATTGATTAAGTTGCCTTTGTTTAAGCAATTATTAGGTACATTGTGTGATAAAAGAACTTTAGTTAACAAAGAGGAAAAAAACAGAACTTGAATTATGGGTCAGTCACATGTTTCAACCCTTCTGTTGTTAACACATGTTATTAGGCTCATATGGGCTGTCTTGATTCGATGCATTCATATTGTGACTTTGTTCCGAACAAGTTGGGTAGGCCAAAAACGAGTAACCTCATCTAAGTCATTGGAATAAAGAAAAGCAAGTAAATAGGCATCCTGATAGGGATTATTTTGATCTGTTTGGTGAATTTTTGCCGAGTAGGTTTAGAAAGGACGGATTAAAACAACCAAATTTGAGTTCATCTGGAAAGCGTAGCGATTCTTTGACGGCCTTTTGTTTTCAATGCCCATGATTTGCTCAAGTATGAGAATTCATGATGGGTTGCATTAGGTTATATTGATGTAGAGTGTTTATATTTGCTTATGATGCCATTTATGTTTGCTTAGAAGCTAAATATGCTGCAAGAGGGGCACAAAAGTCATCATGGTAGACTTTAGGCCGTCGATATCAGGTTTGGCTTTTAGGATTTATAGCCAATTAATCTTACACACAAATATTTAAGTTGTAGAATATGTTAAAATTCAGCTTAATGTTGATTTTATATCATGTAGGATCCCGTTACTTGGATTGAGCTCTACTATTCAGATCCTGCCGATGGGTAATTCTGATTTAATCAGTGGTTACGGGTCGATGACTGCTCTGGAAAAGGTGCCTGTAATCATGGGCAAAAAATGGAAAATCGTTCTGTTCAGGCAACAAGTTCTAGCAAAACTTGGGATCCGTGACCATCGTAACACAGAAAGCGTGTGATGAATTTTGGTCGGCCTGATGATTGCGAGTGTTTGGAATTGGCAGGAAGGATGGTGGAGCATCCCGCATTCAACGTCACTGTCTTGAGATGCATGTGATGCAACATCTTTAATGGGTGATTAGGGGTGAGTTAAGTATGGATCAAAATGGGTCCAAACTGAAACAACTCATGTTTTAGCACGGGCCGGATCACAAACACTTTTTTGTAAATAGATTTGGCTTCACTTTCTTTCAATTATTCAATCTCTTTACAGTTAATGATTCTTCTACAGAACCAACATATAAGGGTTCTTAGGGCATGTTTGTTTAACTTTTTTATTAAGTCCAGTAAAATTAAAGTGTCTGTCTAGATATATGTTGTCTGTTTGTATATGGATGCATGACTGTTTGTTTTATGTGCTGAATAGAGTGTCTTAATTAAAAAAAATTACTTTTATACCCAAAAAAGAAGTTATGTGGGATTATAAGTGAAAAAGTGGAGGGTAAATATGTAAAATTATGGTTTAAGTCATTGACTTAATATGGAGACCCTCCCCTCATGGCTTTTCCTAGAAAGTCGTTTGTTCATTTTAAGCACAAAACAAACAAGTCTTTAATGACTTAATTAATTTACCAAATTTTCAATTAAGACTTATTAAGTCTTTATCAAACACTACCTTAGGCTTTGCTTACTCGAAGTTATCTTATTCTTTATAGGGACTAGACTTACGTCTGGAAAAGGCATATACTAACAGACAAGGCCACATGTATCAGATGTCTAGCATCTTAAAAGTGTAGTCATTGGAGGCTTGCAAGCAGAAGGCGTGCTTAACAGCAAGATAAATGGTAGGTCGCTTTATTTCAATTACGATACCCTTACTTTTTGTATAGCTTATTAACTTTAGCTTATGCCTTAGTTAAATGAAAAACACATTCTGATATTTCAGCTATATCATGGGTTCACTTCTTTGCTTGGACTGAAATCGGTTTGCTTAGATGGGGTTTTAGAATGACATCTGAAATCGCCAACATGAGGCTTCTTATGGTTTTGCCGACATTGTCGAGACTTTTAGGTACCATTTTTGCAGTCCCTTTCGCTTTTGCATTTATCTTGCCAATACATAGGCTCTATGGGTTGTTGTGTGTTAATCGGGTCATGAGCTTCGGTGGTCTGTACGTGAGTAGTACGACTTGAAGATGATCCATGTGTGATATTTCGACCTTTTTTTAGTCTCCTCATTTTCATGGCTCCCGAAAGTAGTCGCATAAACTGATATTGATATCATTATTTTATAACAAGTTATGTTATATTAGTGCAAGTCATTTGAAAAATCTTATACGCTATAGAGAATTAACACATATATTCTTATTATAATAAATCAAGGAATAATAGATCAACTAATAACAATAAGGTGTGACAATAAGATAAAATGCTCAGTATATCAGCTACTTAATAAGGCACCATAAGCAGAAGAATATGCGCCTTTTTTTTGCGAATGAGCAAGTGATACTAAATTACTAATACAATACAGTAGTTTGTAAGTTACTTAATTATGGAATGCATATCAACATTGCATACCGAAAACACTAGGTTTGTCAAACCACGTGCAAGTATGTATATAAAAATATTGTTTGAATCGTAGATGTTGTCACTACAAGGAATATGTTCTTTCCACTTCCCATTTTCTATTACTAAAAGGAACATGTTCTTTAGTCACTAAACACACTACTTTAATTACTATGCAAATATGGAAGGGAATTCATTGATGGGTGGGTTGGGTAACACAACAAGAATATGACATGGGTTAAACCATAGTTACATGGAACGGGGATCGCTCTGGTACGGGATCGGGGATCGGGATCGTGGTTCGCTAGGCACCCCGATCCCGGTTTGATGGGGGGTAGGTTCAATTGGGATCGCTTCGGTAATGTGGTACGATGTACCCATGTAGCCAATTTAATTTGAAATCTAAACCCTTCATAATATAATACTTATCATATTCTCATAATTTATTCAAAGACCCATATTAAAAAAGTTTAAGCAACAACATAACTATAAATATATGCACTATATAAATGGAAGTAAATATTTGAAATCTTGTTAAATCATAAGGAAATAAAAAATAATGTAACTGAATCGCGAATTGGTTTTCATTGGAACACGAATCTGAAATTCCCAGAACGTGAATTGCTCTCTCCAGATTCGGATTTCAATTAAATTTTGGAACGCTATTTTCACCGATCCAGGTCGCGATCCCGGTCGATCCGGATCGATTTCGTACCATGTTTTGGATCGAATGAACTGGATCGCAATTCGTGGCTACTGTAGCGAATTATGTGACTATGGGTTAAACATCAGTGTAAAACGGTTCAGGTTGTGAAAGAGTTGGTGCCTAACTTTTTAAATAAGCTGGTCATGTTCGGGAAAAGTTGTGGGCAGGCAGGTTTTGTGGGCTACAAGCGACCGTTATGAACAATTTCATATAATCATATATGTCAACTATATTATATATGAAGTTTCTTTTACTAAATTTATACTCACAAATATGAAATACTTGAAAAAATAGACAACTTCTTTGTGTCATATGCTAATTCCAAAACAAGCTCGATTAAATCAGTATACATTAATCTTTTTTAGCTGTTGTAGTCATATTTCTTTGTGGAATTGGATTTTATGTTGTGAAGTTTTACTCCTTTTGTTGTGGATATTCATCATTCTTTCAGTGATATATGAAACTAGCGGCCCGATTCTGATAGTTCTTTTAATTAGGGGTTATTATACATGTATATCCTTGAACGCAATGCCAAACACCCACTTAACCGTTTAGACCAAACCCCATAAATATGACCAACAAGGTTAAAATGGCTCACCTTCTGCCTGATGTGATCAGCAGCATAAAGTACACTAAAGGCCATAATCCCATAAAGCTTCTTCACCAAATACATATACGTTGATTGCAAATAAAAATAGGCTTTCCAAACAACCTTACGTGAATTCATACTTCTTTCTCTGTTTGAATATCTCAAATTTGAATATTGTTGTTCGTTTTTCTTTCTTTTAAATTATCAACCTAACAAGTGGGGATTTTGCAACAGATGATCTGTTTCGTTGGTGGAAGTTGCAGACATGGGTGATGCAGATGCTGAATATGAATTGGGACTTAATTTAAGAATTGAGGTAAGGCTAGATTTTACATATTCCATCAATTGTATAGTATGTTATTTCAAAGTCAGATAATGGAGTTCGCAATGAGTTTCTTGCTTTCATGCTCTGAACTTATTAGTATTGATCTTTCGAATTGCTTGCAGGATTGACGAGTGGATGATCCCACCACCGGCTATACTAGCTCGATATCAGAAGTGGACGATTGTTGGTGTCTGATGTAATAGGATTGAAAAGCAGAAGGATAAACAAAGTGACAAGTTCACTCTCCAGAAAACGAGAAAGACGCTTGAAGGACGAAAAAGTTACGGATGAACAATTGATACTAATTCTGCCAATAAGAAACTAAATAAGGTATGTGTATATAAGTTTTATCTTACTAATGGTACCGTGTAGTTAAAATACGCTCACACTGAATACGGAAGCTAATCGAATTACGAGTAGATGTGGCCGGATTATGGATTGAATAACATGCCATTAATAGCGTATTAATTATCTAACGTCTTCAATTAAGTGATTTACTAGTTCAACATTGATCGATGATCTTTTACATCGATAGGCAGTTTCAAAAGAATTAGCAGATAGACAGTTTTATTAAGGAATCCCAAAAAGCCAATGAGTTGTTTAAGTGTGTCGTAAATTCACTTGCTGCAAGATTTGAATGTAAAACAAGTTTTAGATCTATCGGTAAGTCATGTGTAAACGTTAAGAGATGGATCTCTTAAAGGGAAAGGTCTCCAGGGCTGTTGCATTGTGCCCCATCAGAATTTTAAAGGGATCACGACCTTTGACGACTTTTAAAGTTTTAAGTACCTTATCTTTATACCCTATCTTTAGACGCATAGAATTTGACCCGTCAAAGTGTTAGGGTGAAAAAAATAGATAGGACGGGGCATGTTAGACGAGTTCGGTTAGAAACAAAAAAACTACATTAGTTTTTAGAAGTAACATCCTGGTCATCTGTGCCAATTTAATAAATTTTAATAAGATATTGTAGCGCGAATTTCCAGTTTTAGGACTTTTTTAGTACTCTTCCAGAACAGCTAATCAGAACACCCCCTAACATTGCTTTCATTAAAAAAAAGCGTCTTAAACTGAACTGGAAATAACAAGGAAACTGTTTTCGTTTGGATGCATACTAAACAATGGCTACCGAAAACATATTATATATATATATATATATATATATATATATATATAGCGGATTGCATAACGGAGCTTTTATTATTAGCGTTAAAACTTTTTGTGTAATAAGAGGAATGAGAGTAACATCTGGATTTTGGCATAATCTGTTGTCACTCAATTTCGCTTTAGTTGTAAGCTGAGAATAGTTTTTTTGTACGCTGAGAATAGTACTAATACATGTTCTTATTTTGGTTGTTTGTCGTTATATTGTCTACAGATGTTAATGGATAAAAAAGGATGAATTTTGCGACATTTTCTCATAGCTGGGCCAAGTGCAGGGATAGTTGTCTTTGATTACATAGTACTATCATTCAGTCACGGTGTTGTTGATCATTGACTAAATTTGATAGGGTATTATCATATCCATGATTTTAATTGTTATTAATTGTAATTGCATTTTCTAATTGCCAAAAAGAACAGTAGTATTAGTATTGTGGAAAATAATAATATACGTATTCGAATGACACGGTTTAAGAGGTGTTAGTCGTTAAGATAGACTTTGAGTTAATACGAAGGACTAAGCATTTTCTCTCCGTTTCTAATTTGTTTTAATAGTTTACGACTCATTTATGCTCTAATCAGTGATGACATTCCTAATACCAATCTTACATGTAATTTTGTTTTTCCAAAAGATTGGTTGATCCATGTTATCATACCAAAGTGCTCATTATTTTGCAAGTGATTCTACATGCTGATTAGTATAGATATCAAGTAGTAGTCTTTATGTCAGGTTGTATATTATATATATATATATATATATATATATACTATAAAGCGGTTAAAACGCTGCCGTTTTTGGCAGCTCCGCTACAGTAACCGGCCCAATGGGCTCCCAATTTGGGCCGGCCCATTTGGCAATTTTTTTTTTGTAGGCAATGTAAAAAAAATCGCTCGGCATAAAATAGAAAAAAAAAACTACAAAAATATTGACTTATTCAGATAAAAAAATACTCGCGACATGAGGCCCAACACATAAGCCCATATAAAAAAAACAAACTATTAAACATGAGACCGAAAAAATAAACCCGCACAAATAAAAAATAAAAAAGAATAAAAATAAAATTTTAACGCAAAAATTAACCCGCACTATTAAACATGAGACCGAAAAAATAAACCCGCACAAAATACAATTAAAAAACGCCCTGCAGTAACGCGCGATTCTCATTTAAAGCCCATGTTCCCATAAAATTATATTAAAAAAAACCCGTATAGCCAAAAAAAGAAACCTTTAAACATAAGCCCCACACATAAGCCCATATAAGAAAAAAAACAAACTATTAAACATGAGGCCGAAAAAATAAAACCGCACAAAATAAAAAAAATAAAAATAATAATGCATCAGTCGGGTTAGAATTAAAAACCGACGTTGTTTTGTTCCACGCGCTGCAGTGCATGGCCCTTTGGGCTCCCAAATTTGGGCCACCCAAATTGGGTTTTTTTTTTGTAGGCAATGTAAAAAAAAAGCTCGGCACAAAAATTAGAAAAAAAAAATTACTAAAAATATTGACTTATTAAGATTAAAAAATTACCCACGACATGAGGCCCACACATAAGTCCCATATATAAAAAATACAAACTTTAAAAAAAAAACAAACTATTAAACATGAGACCGAAAAAATAAACCCGCACAAATAAAAAATAGAAAAGAATAAAAATAAAATTTTAACGCAAAAATTAACCCGCACTATTAAACATGAGACCGAAAAAATAAACCCACACAGAATACAATAAAAAAACGCCATGTTCCCATAAAATTATATTTAAAAAAAAACCCGTATAGCCAAAAAAAGAAACCTTTAAACATGAGCCCCACACATAAGCCCATATAAGAAAAAAAAACAAACTATTAAATATGATAACGAAAAAATAAAACCACACAAAATTAAAAAAATTAAAAATAGTAATGCCTCGCAACTACGCGAAAAAAATTAACGACCCGCAGCAACGCGCGGGTAATCATGCTTGTTGTTTGAACTATAGATGGGGATAATATACATGTAATTCCGTAAGTAAATTGCCAAACACGAGTAGAAATCGGTTAGGGACTTCTATAAGCTAAAACACAATAAACAAAACTCGCCACAACGAAGCGTGAGTTTTCAAAACTTGTTTTTAACAAAAAAATTTAGAAAATCCCTACAATAATTTAATTTTTGCATATTTTTTGACAAAACTCTTTTACATCGAAAAGTTTTTTTTGTAAAAATATGCAATATTTTTTCTTGTAAAAAATATGCAATAAATATTCGGAATTTTTTTTGTAAAAAATTTGCCAATATTTTTTAAAATTTTCTGACATAAATTTTGTAAAACTTTGAAAAATAATGTATATTTTTTAAATATTTTTAGAATATGATTTTGTAAATTTTCTTAATTCAAAATATATTTTGAATCATTTGTAATCAAAAAAAATTAACACACATATTCATTAGAAAGTTAAAAAATATAAAAAAATTAGGGACTAAATCTGTGATATCACAATAACCACAAGGACCATACTTTAAAACGTAAGAGGGTATTTATGTCATTTCAGCCATATGAACCTTCACCTAACGGTCAAACGAACGAAAAAGTTGGTCAAGAGACCAAACCCGATATGAGTCAAAATCACAGGGAGAGGATCCAAGAAAAAAAGGTTTAGGGACTATATTCGTTAAACCCGACAGACCACAGGGACCATTTATGCAATTAACTCATACATATATAAACCATTTTATGTAAGTGTTATGCATAGTAACACAAAAATAATCTTTTAATAACCTAGTAGTTAAAGATTAACTAGGTTTTTAACCCGCGCTCCGCTGCGGAGCACGGGGTTTTCCGTCTTGCGGGGTGTCTATATGACATGTAGTATGAGCGAACTATTTTCGTAAACATTCTGACGAATGTAAAAAGATGTCATTGAACTAAGATTTTAAAAAAGATACATAGCTAACATACTCAAGAGAGCGCAAGGCAACTACTACTAATGTCCAGGGCGTCGATATACCACGACAACCAAGGGAACATACCTCATGATTTATCTAAATACTAAAGAGGTTTATTCTGAACGCCAGCCTAACAAAGCCTAAGTATTTCATCAAACAACTGACATCTAAAAGGAAACGATTTGAGCCTTGGTTTTGGCAGAATGTACCAAATCCTGGAACAAAGCAGCTGCGGGTTGACTTATCTCAATCAAATTGAGGCGCTTGCTACAGTTTAGCAATCGGGAAGTCGATACCTCCAATCTCCACCTTACAATAACCTTTCGCTGCTTCAAAATTCATTGGCCTAAGCCTGCAACACAATATTACTTTTTTAAGATCTGAGACATAGAATAAAAAACTGGAGTACTAAATAGACATATAATCGTATATGTACATGTTAGGAATTCACTTTACGTGACGACATTTACGAAATTACCATTGTTTACCATATCACCACACAAGGACTAGAATAGTCAATATAGGATTCTTATGTAATGTGTGGTGGTATAAATACCCCTCTATGGCTTCCATAGAGGGGTTGAGTCTTTTGTAACATTTTATCTTTATTCATTTTACATCTTTTGTTTCTCTTTCTACTCTCTCTCTTTAGAAATGGTTATCTCCATCTTTGAGTCTTCAAGACCACCGGATCTAAGTTTATTAGTTTTCGTCAATTGGTATCATCACCACGGTTTCGATCTTGGGTCGGGTTTATCTTTGTGGTCCGTGTGGTCTCGTTTCAGTCGTTCTTGTTCTCAGATATGATGTTCTTTCTGTGTTTTGAAATATGTCACTTTTGTCACTAGTGTTGGTTTTGTATTTATAGCTTTTACAGCTTATTTTCGTCAGCTTATTTGGTAGAAAAAGCCTCGGTCTGTTGCTGTTCATTGGTTATTCATAAGCCTATTTAGTCCTTATTTCTGGTGTATTTTCGAGCTTGGTTCATACTGTTTGGGCATGTCAGAAATGGCTTATTGCGTCCTTTTTAAGCTTATTAATAAGCTTGATGTTTTGGCTTATTTCTGTGGCTTAATTGGTCGTTTAAATCTGCTTATTTTCATGATAATCTGCTTAAATTGGTTCTGGTTTGAATAAGGAAGAAAGAAAACAAGAAAAACAGAGATCCAAAATTTTCGGAAAAGTACAACTTGTTTTTAGTAGGCGAATTATACCAAGCTTAAGTTTGGGCGATTTATACGTGATAACTAGGCGAATTATACTTTTCTCCTTGGGCGAATTATACCTTTCTCCTTGGGCGAAGTATACCATCAACCTTGGGCGAAGTATACCAAACACGTGGGTGAATTATACCGCCAAGCTTGGGCGATTTATACCACAAGTAACATCGCGCGAAGTATACCATAGCCTTAAGCGAGTTATACAACATGATTGAGTCAACTCGGTAATTACCGAGTTGACCGAGTCGACTCACTGAGTCTGCCACCGAGTCAAAACCTAAAGGACAAAAATGTAGAAGATAGAATGACTCGACTTTAAACCAAAACAACAACATCAATAACAATTAAACAACCACAGCCTCAATCTTTCAACAAATCCACAAATCTTAACTATATCCCTTCGTCACAAAGTTTATAACCAACAAAAACCATCAACACTAATCCTAAACCCATCGTCACATCTCCATCTCACAACATGACTCGAAACATAAAAAAACTAAGATATCAGATTGTTCGTTATTTTCCAAATCTTTAAAGATTTTCGTAAATGAAACAAAACCCATCATCTATCTTTGTGAAGCGCTGCTTCTCCCTTTTATGCACGAAAACCTAAAAGAAAGAACAAAACAAACCTGTTTCATTCTCTCTTTGTTTCGATTTGAAAACAAGAAAACACACATATAATACCTACCCGAGACCTTTCACAAAAGATCTTAACCGAGACTTCGTAGTCTTTGTGTTCTTCGAATAACATGAGAAGACAAAAGGATTCAAAGGTTCGGTTTTTTCTTTTGTATCATGAAATCAATTGAGATTTGTATGATTGGAGGGATAAGGGTTATATTCATTTGTGTGGCTGCAAGATAGTAGTCTATTTCTTGTTGGTAAATTGATATAAAAGATTGGATGGATTATCATTTCAATTTAGATGTTTTAGATCTGTGTGGTTACACGAGGGGTGATAAGAATGGGGGCGGTTATAATATGTGATTAGGGTATGTACTGTGAGTATAATTAGGGTTGTGTGATTTATATAACTCTAATTTGGGATGGGCCGATTACCTTTGTTGTGATAGAACGGGTTATATTAATTCTAATGGGCCTATTCTAACATAATTGATTGGAACGGGCCATATTTAAATTGGTGTTGGGCTAAGTTTTTTTTGATATAGTAGGCCGAAAATGTTTTTGGTCTATCTATTTTGGGCCAGTGTTATCGGATTAAGCCGGGTAGTAAAACAAATAAGGCCGAGTATTTAACGGATTGAACCGAGTATTGCAGTGGTAACTGTTTCATATTACAACTGAATTGGTTATATGATTCACTTGGGAGGATTATTGCTATATTTAGTTGTTAATGGCTACATTTGAGCTTGTATATTTTAGTCTTATTCTATTAACCAAAAATTTATACAAATTGGTGTATAAATTGGTTATCTTTGACTAAATATTTGAGATTAAATGCTTAGCGGTTGTATTCGTGGTTCAAAATGACAAAGTGACAATGTGACGAGACTGGGATCGATGCTTATAAAGAATCATGGAATTTAATTTGTAATTGCTAGATTTGGAGTTAATTTTTCTAAGTGACTACGGAGTTGATCGGGTATCATTTATTTGATAGTGAAGTTGGATTTCACGAAGGCGTGTACTTATTTTATCTTGAAGTCGAGGTTGGTTAGATGCATGACTTTCAATAATAACTTGATCGTGCTTAAAATTAATTTGAAGACTTGGTTTATCTAGTTTCCAGAAGTCAGGGTGGATGGTTGTAGACCTGGATAACTATCATTTAAAGGAGTTACGTTGTAGTACTCAGTTTCACACGCTGAAGACGATGTGGATAGTTTCAAGAGGTGTTGTACTTCTTATGCCCCTTAGTTGAGAGTATAGAGTACTTAGAGATTTGCTTGGAGCATAAATTCTCTACACCGTTCTTCCAACATTTGTGTAAGCTTAAGTCACAAGAATGAGGAATTATACTTCAGTTTCAAGTTTGGTATATCGGGTTTACTTCATCAGTGGTCACTTCAAATAGCCTACAAAACGGTTGGTAAAAAGATAGTCAGAGAGAGTTTATGAGTAGAGATCTGATCAGCAGTTGATTCTCACGGGACAGATTTGAGCTAATTTATTCCTAACACAAGTATTCAAGTATATATGCGTATAATGTTTTGCTGATTCCGAGGTATCGAAACCAGCAAGGGGGAAGGAAGACATTCCCTTTAATCTTTGCCTTCCTTTCTTCTTAAAAGCTTGTGTAAGTCATTTTTCTTGAAAATCTTTTGGTTAGGAAATGCCGGGAAGACTAATGTCATAATCGCAGAGATAATCAGAGCTTTAATTTATGGCTTTTGGGTGCATTTCTTCAACCACTTGGGGGAAGTGATATCTTGTGAAAGGTAGTATGCATTATTTGAAATTCCAGGGGGAAGAGTTGTGAGAAGAATTATTCAAGCGTGAAAAGATACGTTGTTGATCTAGTTAATGTTTTTTCCCGAACGATCAATCACTAAGCTTATTCTTAAAGAAGCAGTAATATTTGATGTGGTATCCTACTAATTCTGATGTGCACTTAATTATTCTAAGCTTGTAAGAAAGCTTTGAAACTGTTCAAGAGAGGATTGCTAGTTTGGGGAGAAGCTTTGAAAGCTTCTAAATCAATAATATGCGGCATGAATTAGGGGGAAGCTGAGTCAGAAGCTTCTCCTTAACCGGAAGTGTATGGGTTACTTAGTTCGTGTCTATTACAATATTTCTCCTGCAAGGTACTACAAAGATGATTTATGTTGGAGCGCATACTTGAAGTCAAAGACCACAGAAGACATCATCAGCATTGGAAGCTTCATGGAAGTTCTTGTTCTTAATCATTATGTACTTGTTAGGAAAATATTGTAAGTGATTCCGTATATCGTCCCGTGGGGGAACATTGTTAGGAATTCACTTTACGTGACGACATTTACGGAATTACCATTGTTTACCATATCACCACACACAAGGACTAGAATAGTCAATATAGGATTCTTATGTAATATGTGGTGGTGTAAATACCCCTCTATGGCTTCCATAGAGGGGTTGAGGCTTTTGTAACATTTTATCTTTATTCATTTTACATCTTTTTGTTTCTCTATCTACTCTCTCTCTAGAAATGGCTATCTTCATCTTTGAGTCTTCAAGACCACCGGATCTAACTTTATTTGTTTCCGTCAGTACATACATTCTACAGCAACAATCACCCTTGACAAAAACATGAGATACCACAATCCCAAGTTTCTTCCACTTAACAACATTCCTACTTCCATGTACATCATTTCCGCTGCCAAGTCGTCCAAAGCCCCTTAGCAGACTGGACACAAAATCCCCTACAGTCACACCTTCGTTAGTTTGTGCTTTGACAGAAGTTACCAATGTATTGGTGATATCCAGTAAGGCCTCTGCATCAACAACCTGCTTTATAGGTTTCTGAACTGCAAACCGAAATAGCACACATATTAATTAATGAAAGTAATTTCTAAAATAGCACACAATCATCTTACTTTTCAGTTTTTGTATCTTACACGGGTAACACAATCATTTGAATCTTACATATATTTCATTTTCCATAACAGTTAGACAAAAGTCGTCTAATTAGTAATAGTATTAAACCATAAATTCATCAAAATAATACAACTTTGCAAACGATACCACAATGGCAAAGAAACAATAACATACAATATCTTAATCAATTATAACATCCACATTAACTATTACCAAAATCACTTGAACTAAATTATAGATTGCAATTAAACAGCCAAGATTAACACCAACTTCCCAGATCATATAATTACAACAGCATAGTACTTGTTTTTTTCTTGTATGATTTATAAACAAAAGTAGTTAAATATTATCCAAATCGCTTATTCTTTCCTACGAATTTTCAAGTAAAATAAGCAAAGTGACTGCTTATTTCCAAACACCATTTACAGAAGTACTAAAACCTTAAGAAGCTTTAATCTAAAACACAATGTAAAAGCATTTCACGGACATATAGAAATTTGGAACTTAAATTTTTGTCTTCCATAACAAACTTACACTACTACGCGTTTTATGCATACGCATGCATTATGTGTTTTCGGTTGTGACAAATCCAAACAACCCCTATTGTTTAGGAAAATCATATAAACATGTAGAATCACACCTTTCTTTGTCGTAGGTACAAAAATCAGCGTCTCTATTCGACGGGTTTAAGATATGCATTTTAGCTACTTTATAGTAATTTAAGTCTAACTTAATGTGCATCAACATGTACTATAGTTCTTTTGAAACATACATTTAAGTTCTTTAAAGTTTAGTCCAATAACAGCATGATTAATGCCACATATATTGAATAAGTTACTAATCTTGACTTCAAACACGAATGCATTTGACTTTCAATATTTGAAGTTTCAAACTCCATACAATGTTGATTAATTTAAGCAATAAACCACATAGCATGACAGTATAACAATGTATCACGCAAAAGACAAATCAAAACTTCGTTAATTTAGTGTGAAATCATTGAGTTTCCATATGCAGAAATATACTTGGAAACTAAAATAGAAATGCTAGCTCATCAATCTAAAGTATACAATTTTCACGCACCTGATCGAGTCATATGGTAACACGTCCGATCATGAGATATAACGGTGTTTGCGTTCGCATTCTCAATCAATGAGTTCTAACATCCCTGTTTCATCGGTAGGGATCACGAGAAAACGTCCATAGCCGACAACACTGACAGAAAAATAAGCAATCCCAAACATCCCTTTATTAGCTAAACCCATTCATATCAAGAAACGTACTAATAACTTAAATCTTTACAAACAAAAGTAAAAATAGATTAGAAGGTTAAAGAATGTTGCTTACATCCTCATATTATCTATGTAAGACTATTTCAACTCATATAAGGCCACATTTATGAGAAGAATCCCTGGAGATCCAGGCCCTCCAAGAAACGTGTGTGGACTTAAGGTAATATCATCATAGCCGTCAACAACTGCTGATCTTGTATCCTGTAATAAATGTAGAATTTTTAGACATTGGAATATCATAACCGGTGTACCTAGTAAAATGTTTAACAAATACAGGACGTCCTCTCAAATCGTAAGAATAAGGCACATCTATAAAAACAAAGCCAAAACTTTAAATCGGAACCTTACTCTTAAATACTACGTACACAAAACCACCGTGCCAATGAAAAGATATCGAAAAAACAATTCAAAGAGTCCTATTCCCCTTGGTTCTCAGCACGGCTTGATCCCACATGTTCAGTCGCCGCAACACTGGTGAATGACCATTCCCATTGAACCATTGTTGTTAATCACCTAAACCACGCCGTTTCACATATGTAAATGATGCTCGTTCATCGTTACCTTGACTTCGTTAGCCTGCCTTTTACATCCTCTGAAATCATACGAAGAAGAAACACTTATAAAAACATAGGCAAATGTTAAATCGAAATGTGACCCTTCAAAAATACGTACACCAAAACACCATGCAGTTGAAAGATTATTGAAGAAAAGATAATCCCAAGTCATATGTCAAAAGAAAATAATAAAATAGATAATAAATGAAAGAACTTTAGTCACCTTGAGTTTTAACTTGGGCTGATCCACACGTGTAGTAGCTGCATCATGCACCGATAAAGTACCAGCAGACCATGTGGCAAACATGCATCAGGATTTTAAAATCTTGAATTCTTGCATTCTTCCTAAAATGTGATTGGTCAGAAGTTCAGAATGCGCTTAGCACATAGCACATATTAATCAGTTTAGGTAGTTATTGATATGTGTTTTTTTATTATAAAGAATAACCCTCACGACAATCTTTTTCATATCTTGCCTTGATTTATTTTTCTAAAGTAATCATCGACAACTAACTATTAATACATACCAGTTCACCAACCCTCATGACAACCCTCACTGCAATTTAGGCAAAACACAGAAAATGATAATTACAAAATCATCATTTAAGGGAAATAAGATCAAGAAACATATTAAAAACCCTAAATCATATTAAAAACCTAAATCAGATTTCCACAACCCAATAGATCAAACTAAACTGAGAGTATAGCACGGGAAGATTTCCCCCCAAAATTACTTTGCTAACACAATTAAAGATTCTTCCCATCAACTGAATATTTTTCCTCAATGAATCTTCATTGTTACCTCCAGTATTCTTGATGATGATTAAATCTGTTGGGCCGCCGAAGTTATTTTTAGCGGTGGCCGTAATCGAATTTAGTGTGTGTTGGGATAGAGGAGGAGTGGGATGAGATTATTGAAGATTCTAGATTTGAGATCTAAATGGATTTGTGGAATGAGATGATACGGAGATGACACGTATATTTCACACCGACGTATAACATTTAATATTAAATGTCCCGGGTCGGGTTTGGTTTTCTGCGCAGTGGGTTCCGGTGGGTTCCGGTGAGCCATCGGGTTCCGGCGGGTCGACAGGTTGACCCAGGCTGTTTGCATTAAATGCATGGCATTAACATTCCTGCCTTTTAATATAAAGGTATAATATTTATTTCAAAAAGAGTTAATTACATAAACGGTGTTTGTAGTTTGCCAGTTATAATGACTTTAGTCACTGAACTTTTTTTCAGATCCTCTTTTTATCTTTTTATGTCTAAGCGCAAACTAACGAAGGTGTGACTGCAGGGGATTTACGACTTAATATTTCCCATTATTTATTTTTAAAGGTTTACGCGTTCGCTTTTAATTTTAATCATTAAGTTAAATCGCGTAAACTAAAAATCAACCATCAACGTTAATGGGCACCAAACAAATAAAAGTTTACATCAAGCAAGCATTATATAATTATTTGGAGTATAATTATTAACTTTGTATATTTTATTTTTATTGGATACGTAAAGCGTTTACATTTCGCAATAAATTGCATTTAGGCATACCCAGAGGTACCTATACCTATCCATACTCAAACAAATACCCACTATTATACCCAATACCCAAAATTTCATAAACTTTTAGCCATTACTCTCCTTTTGGCCAAAAACATTAAAACCACAAGAATTAAAATTCCAAGTTTGTATTAGATCATACATACTTTTCCATATTTAACCTATACTTCATATACTCCATGTGCTCCTAATTTCCTTACTCAAAATATGAAGGGAACAACTTTGCCCTTTTCCCTCCTTAAATTAGTTGATTCTTAGGAAATAGGAGTTGTTGAAACACAACCCTCCAGCCTTCTCTTTTCTACACAAAATTGAAAAACATAGAATTATAGGAAAATATCGTAACCCCCAGAAAAAGGCCACCAAATACATGTGGCGATCCCCCAATATATCTTGGACTGTCGATTGTTTATGGGATCGCCGACAGCAGGGTCATGAAACTTTTTACTGTTCTCTCTTTTTCTGTATCTTTGACCATCTCTACACTAGACCTTGCTAGACTTTATCTATTTAGCCAAGCACTTCTTGGAATCTCTATCTCCTAACACCATGCCTTTCCAAATCTTTCCTATATAAACTCATCATCCTCCTCATTCAAATTCATCTCATCTTTCTCTATTCAACCTCTCTTCACTTGCTTTGTCCTCTTCTCGCTCTTCTAGAAACTATGGAGAAAGACATCAAAAGTCTATAATAGACACTTGGAGACCCAACACTCTTCTACCTTATTCACCTCCTCTCTCACCCAACATTTCTCTACTACAATCTCCTAACATTGCTAACCCCTCATCTGAAACCACTCAATCACAAAATTAAACTAGGGAGCAAATTGTGCACGAACTAAACCAACTTCATCACCTATCCAACATCATTGAAATCGAACATCAACATGTAGCAAATGCCGTCACAAAACTCTCCATCACCACCTTACCGATCAACAACCATTATTCACTCAACCCACGCCACAAATGCCAAGTCACATTTCATTCTGGTTTTTTGTCATTTTGCAATGCACACCCAAACTCTCTTGTTAGGAATTCAAGAAAAAAATTTATTATTATATGAATTATCTTTTATAGTTATGCTTAGTTTATAGTTTTAGTAGTAATTATAATGTAATAAAGTCTATCTTGGTCAAAGTTAAAAGAAAGTTGACCAAGGTTTGACTAAATTTAAGAAAATAGAATAGGATTAGCAATAAGTATAAATACCCATCTAGGAGGGGTATTTATACAAGTCTTTTACATTTTGTAACTCAATTCTCCCTCCCCATTTCTATTTTCCCTTTGAAATAAAAAATTAGAAAATAATAAAAATACTCTCTAGCTCCCCTCCTTCATTCTAACACTTTCGTATGATTACTACTATGCAAACATGACATATAACAAGTGGTATCTATCACCAGAAGAGGTCTAGTATGTGTTTCGTGAATCAAATCAAGCTTAACCGTGAGAATTTTCAATCTATAAGCTTTCGTATCGATGAATAGTAGGTTTTGTAAGAGTTAGATTTATGATTTGATGAGTTTTTGATCTTAAAATGCAGAATAATAGCTTTCATAATCATCGAATTGTAGGTTTAATATCTAGATTACGAAACATACGTGTTGTAGATTGAATTTGATCGAAAAATATAGATTTGATAGCTTTCATAAGCAAGAAATAGGTTTTGGTAACTGTTTCTAGGCGAGAAAACAACTTTTCCCTTTTAAATATATATATATATATATATATAGTGCAACTTTATTTTCAGCATCAAATTAAGTGCGAGAACTCTCAAAAACATACATGCACGTCTTCAATAATCGTATTTCTACACATACGTTCTAAACAGAACAAACATGTTTTCTAAAACATATTTGTTCTAAGGAATTTGATGAGAAATTGGAAATATAATTTTTTTCTTTGAAGGTGTGCATATTCAAAGAAAAAATCTGTATTTTCAATTTCTCATCAAATTCTTTTAAAAAAATATGTTTTTTTAAAACATATTTGTTCTATTTAGAACATATGTGTAGAAATACAATTATTGAAGGGGTGCATGTATGTTTTTGAGAGTTCTCGCAGTTCTCGTATTTAATTTGATGCTGAAAATAAAGTCCCCCCTTATATATATATAGGTTAAATATGGAAAAGTATGTATGATCTAATACAAACTTGGAATTCCAATTCTTGTGGTTTTAATGTTTTTGGCCAAAAGGAGAGTAATGGCTAAAAGTTTATGAAATTTTGGGTATTGGGTATAATAATGGGTATTTGTTTGAGTATGGATAGGTATAGGTACCTCTGGGTATGCCTAAATGCATTTTTTTGCGAAACTTAAAAGCTTTACGTATCCAATAAAAATAAAATATACAAAGTTAATAATTATACTCCAAATAATTATATAATACTTGCTTGACGTAAACTTTTATTTGTTTGGTGCCCGTTTACGTTGATGGTTGATTTTTAGTTTACGCGATTTAACTTAACGATTAAAATTAAAAGAGAACGCGTAAACCTCTAAAAATAAATAATGGGAAATATTGAGTTGTAAAATGCCTTAAAAATATGGATTGTTACAGTCTTCCCCCGTTAAGGGACCCTTGTCCGCAAGGCTCAAGATGCGGCACTTGTCGAGGGTGCGGTGTTTGTGAAGAGGTGCGGATACTTCTTCCGGAATTGATCTTCACGTTCCCATGTGAACTCAGGACCTCTTCTGGAGTTCCATCGAACCTTGATGATGGGAATACAAAGTTGCTTTAACCGATTGACTTCACGATCCATAATTTCCACTGGTTCTTCAACGAAGTGGAGTTTATCATCAATGTGTATTTCATCCAACGGAATTGCCAATGGCTCGTTGGATAAACACTTCTTTAAATTGGATACATGAGATATACTATGAACCCTGCTTAGTTGTTGTGGAAGTTCGAGTTTGTAAGCAACGGTTCCCACTTTGGCTAACACCTTGAAAGGTCCAATATATCTCGGGTTCAACTTCCCCCGTTTGCCAAAATGTATAACTCCTTTCCGAGGTGATACCTTTAACATGACTCGGTCACCAACTTGAAATTCAAAAGGCTTACGCCTCACATCGGCGTAACTCTTCTGGTGATCACGAGCGGTTTAAATTCTTGGTTTGATTTGAATAATCTTCTCGGTTGTCTCATGAATAAGTTCTGGACCGGTGAGCTGAGCGTCTCCGACCTCGGCCCAACAAACAGGTGATCGACACTTCCGACCATAAAATGCCTCGAATGGGGCAGCTTTAATAATAGCATGATAACTATTGTTGTATGAAAATTCAATCAGTGGAAAGAGTCTTTCCCAACTATTTCCAAAGTCTATCATGCAGGCGCGTAACATATCTTCTACTGTCTGGATGGTTCTTTCGCTTTGTCCATCGGTCTCCGGATGGTATGCCGTACTCATATCCAAACGAGTACCCAAAACCTTCTTATATACCCTCTAGAAGTTTGATGTAAACCTACCGTCACGGTCGCAAATGATCAAGACTGGTATTCCATGTCTCATGACCATTTCTTTCAAGTACAATCTTGCCAATTTGTCCATGGAGTCATTTTCTCTCATCGGTAAGAAGTGTGCAGACTTGGTAAGTTGATCAACAATTACCCAAATGGTATCATTACCATTTGACGTCTTTGGGAGCTTGGTGACAAAATCCATAGTGATATTGTCCCACTTCAATTGAGGAATCTCAGGTTGCTCCAACAAACCAGATGGTCTTTGGTGTTCAGCTTTGACCTTTAAACACGTCAAACACTTGCTAACATATATGGCAATGTCGGCTTTCATGTTAGGCCACCAGTATAATTGCTTCATATCTTGGTACATCTTGTCAGAACCCGGATGAACAGAATATTTTGACTTGTGGGACTCACTCATAATTAGAGTCCTTAGATCATCGTAGCACAGTAACCAACTTTTGTTATTTAAGCCCAGTGTTCCGTCAGCACGTGGTTCCAACTTTTCCTTCCTGGGGTTTTCTGATTCCCTTGGAGTTTCAACCAACATACCTCCCACATCTTCAGCTTCGAGGTTTTCTGGTTTTCTTGCCTCCGTCTGAGCTTCCAAAATTTGTTTGGAGATCCAAAATAACAATCATAACTACGACTCGAACCTGTAATGGCTTAATTCGTTCTTTCCTGCTCAAAGCGTCAGACACTACATTTACCTTCCCTGGGTGATAACGAATCTCACACTCGTAGTCACTGAGCAATTACAACCAACGACGTTGTCTTATGTTCAATTCTTTATGATCAAGGATGTGTTGTAACTACTAAGCTCTATGGTATTACGTAGACGTTTGAATGGGGTTTGGTATTTTCCTTAACGGCGAGTAAATTTGTCAGTGGACCGTCCTAGGGTGATTAGGGATGCATCTTGACTTTTCGACCTAGAATTTGTTGTAAGATAATGCCAACTCTATGCGGTAGAGTGGTGTAAAGGTCGACTTAGTCACTATGATTACTAATTTGATTTCTCGTGACAGGCATGTTTTATGGATACGCACACGAAATTTTGGCTTTAGTAAGATATAAGTAGAAAATTGATTTTTGACAAAAGGTTTTAAGGTGACTACTCCCAGTATGACATGGTTCTTCCTGAATTATACATAGGTGATCAGGCCATGTATAATTGAGGGTTAACGATGCAATGCTCAATTTCGTCAAATTTACGTTATGTATATGGTAAAAAAAATGGTTTTATAGGGTGACACAAGATGGAAACAACATAGTCTATTGGATGACAACCAAATGGTTTTCAAAATAATCGTAGGTTGGTTGATAGATAGTTAAATGTTCCGTGGGATGATAGTAAAATAGATTCATGGGTTTTGCAAACCAAAGTGTATTCATAAAACAAATTGAGATTTTATAGGGGGGTAGAACATGGTATTAAATTTTATTGCAAAATAGTACATAGATGCAATAAGAATATTCATAAGATGGTGAAATGAAAATTGTAAAAATGATAGTAACTGTGTTTATAATATAATGACAAAATAGCTTTTAGTTTACCAAACAATAGTTGAATAGTGTATAACTGATGGTAGATTTTTTCATAAAAGACTAGTGAAATAGTTTATAAGTTTTAGCAAAAAGTTTCATAAGGTAATGGTAAAACAATCTTTCATGGTAATAACAAAATAGGTTATTAGGTAATAGCAAAATGATTTTTATGCGATGGCGAGAACGTAGTTTATAAGGGGTATTTGACCAGACGATGGTAACATAGTTTATTACAATAGTAAGATAGTTTTCAAAGCGATAGTAAAACAATTTAGAAAAAGAGGGTTTATTATCCGAGAATGAAATGAAATATTTATGATAGTAAGACAATTTATTACAATAGTGGAATAGTTTATAAGGCGATTGCGCAATAGTTTATAAAATGTTAGTTCATTTGACGATAGTAGGATGATGATTAGTAAAATAGTTTATCATGTGGTAGCGAAATGGTTTATAATGTAGTTGTAACAATGTTTGAAGGGTTATAATTGTTTTAGGGATTGGTTTGCATAAATAAATAGAGAGTAATTTCGACAAGGTTTTCCACGACACATAAGTTTGATAGATAATTTAAATAATACACCCGTACAACGAAATTCAAAAGGAAGTACAACACAAATTCCTATTGGAATTAAAGTCTAAGAAAGTTTCCGCTTAGGGTTCACTAGGTAATACAGGAGGGTCTCTCCTTAAACATCGACATTATTCGCTACGACACTTGAGTCTCCGAGAGCTTTTTCTTTCCAGTACTCGTTCACACGTTTTTAAAACTTCCACATTGGACATTTACTCTTGTAATGTCCTAGCATTCCACACTTATAACATGTAACTTCAGCTTTTTGTTTTGCCACTGAGGGGCTCTATTTTGCTCTGAGGAATGGGGTCCTACAATACCTAGTTTGATGACCAAATCATTTGCAATTGCCACATTTTGTTGCACACGGGCCAGTGTAGTGGAACATGCACTTGTTACACAATGGTAGATTTCCAGCATAGCCTTTCTTGTTGCTTGGCCCGGCAGTGTGTGCTCTAATCACCTTAGGCTCTTTGCTTTGTTGTTGGCTAGAGCTTCCCTTGTGGTCACCTTCCCACTTCCTCTTGTTGCTAGTATCATCTGCTATCTTTTCTTCCTGCTTTTTGATCTGGTTCATTGACTCGCGAGCCATGCGGGTCTTTTTCTCATAGATAGCAATAGTCTCGATAGCATTAGCCACTCGCTGGGCTATAATCTGCTCGACTTTCGCAAAACTCATCCCTTGATTTGTGGTTGTCATCGTTTCCTGAAGCTCACAAGGAATAAAATGTATATAAAATTTCATCTAAGGTAAAATCATGACACTTCATGATCACAACATATATGTAAAGTGAGACCACATCATGTAGAGGTATAAGATAAAAGCAACCATGACATAAATAAATAAACATCATATAGTAGCATGATCATAACCAAAAATGTAGGTTAATACTTAATATATCATTTTACCTGAATTAAAGAGTACAAGCTTTTCATTAACGCTACCAACCGAGTATTACTCAAGTTTAGTGGGATACAATACAAAAGGAGCTACACTGACAAATCTATCTGTCTATGGGCCAGGGTGCCTCTCAAGATTCTAGATGCTAGCCTCTATGTTATCATTAAGTGACTTAATATTCTCTGGTGGTGGTGATACTGATGGTGGTATTGATGATGAAGGTAGTGCAGCAGCAAACTTGGCAATGCGTGCCTCATCAGGTGGTGATGGTGGAGTATGGGCTCGAACAGACATTCGTGATATACGGGGTTTGGTCTTAAAAAAAAGACGATATGGTGTGGAGAGGTGGGTGGTGTAGAAGTAGACTCATCAGTCTCAAATGCCTTTGTATCCTCAGCTTGAAGGGACAGGATCATCTATAGGTACAACAAAAGAGTCGGCTGGAGCTAGGTGCTCCTCCCCCTCCTCGTCCTCCTCAACATCATCATCATCGTCGTCATCATTATCATTATCTCTTACGTCGGCAGGATAGTCAACAGGATCCTCCTCAAGGTCCTCCTTATTTTCCTCCGGATCAGAGTCAGCAATGTAGCCCGACGATAGGGCTGTAGGTGAGGCATCAGCAGGTAGAGGCTGATCCTCCATCGGTGCCTTAGCATCGGATGTCACTAAGTACTCTGGGTACTTAGGCTCAGGTACATAAACTGGCAAAGGTGGGTGCTCAGGACCAGGTACGTAGTCAGGAGATGGTGGTGCCTCCTCAGGTGCCTCTAGCTCCTTATCAGAAACCCACTGGAATCTCCATGGCTCGGAATCAATATAGACAGATGTGTAGGTAACCGTCGATGATGAAGACATGAATGCTTGAAACAAGCAAAATTAAACTTATATAAGTATATTATATAAGACCAGTATGGTATATACATAATATAACATAAACATATATATATATATATATATATATATATATAGATCATGAAAGCATCTAGTATAACCAACTAATGCAACTTAATAGTGTATGTATGTCCCGTTAAAGACTTTTGTATGATGCAATGTTTTTGAAAACGGTTATAGTCCAAGCAAAACATCTGACCTGGTTCTCTATAACCTTGGCTATAGATACCAATCTGTAACACCCCCAAATAGGGTGGCAGCGGAATATGGGTCTGAGAGTGTTACTTCATAGATTAATAGCACAAGATATGAGAACGACCTCTATATGAGTCGTTTAAAAACTGATACATTGGAATAACTGAAATAGTTTGTTACAAAAGCACAACGGCTTAACATGTTCACTTGTAAATGTAAAGATTTTAAAACATAACAATATTCCCAAAATGTAATGCTTCTAAATCTTTATGCAATGACATCCAAAATAACGACCACCAATGTATCCTTGTCTCGTACCTTATTGACCTAAGAAAAACATGATTTAAAACGTCAACATAAAGTTGGTGAATTCACAGGTTTATGTAAATATAATGTAGGACTGCAAGATTTCCAAGTGTATGATAAAGTAACAAATACAGTATCAAAAAGTAATTACAAAATGCACTAAGCTCATGACACTGAAGCTCAACATATATGTGCGCAAATTAATGCCAATAATGTGCCCGTGTAGATGTTCAACCCGCAACATCCTAATTGTTCTGACATGGTATACATTCATCATTTCGGTACGGCCGAAACTAGTGAGCGCTACTCACCCGAACAGGGATGTCAATCCCAGATAGATCTATTCATAACACTCGCGCTCGCAAACCAACAATTAACAATTCATGATTCATGGGCAATAGTGGGTTATAGCTACTTAGGCAAACTCATAATTTGATTTAAAGTGTACTTGCATCCAATAGTAAAAACAGTGCATGTTTCTCACCCCAAAGTTGTAAATTAATATAATAGTATAAACGCGGGGCTATGAACTCACCTCAGGTGAATGAATGGATGATGAATATCAAATGAGTAAACACGTCACGTAGACCGAATGCAACCTAATTAAATATAGGTCGTATAAGTACAATGCATTTAATATAATGCGGCATTACAAGTTATAGCGTTACATCACCACCTAATACTCTTTGTTTAATTTATAAAAGTAAACAATATAAATTTGTATCTTGAAAAATAAATATCCACGCATATGTATTTACAAAATAGTATACTTGTCCAATAATTTAATTATTCGCCAAAAACACTTGAATTAATGTTTTTATTACTTATAATGTTATCGTATAAATAGTCCGATCGTCTTGTAAAATAATATTTATAAAGTTAAATCTTGTATAAATATTATATAAGTGATTCTAAATGTTTCCTAAAATTTAAAATAAAAATAAACCAACACTATTCATGTCAGGAAATTGTGCACAAGTATGAAAATAGTGCATATCTTTCTCGTTTTAACTCCGTTTTATACGTTCTTTACCTCCACGGTTTCGTATTAAGAAAATCTATCAAAATATTATATTTATAATATTTTTGTTACTGATGAACAGTAACTTTTTACTGTTTATAAATTATATAAAACTATTTATATATATTTAGTTATCGTAATCTCGAAAAAGTCATAACTTACTCATTTTAATTCCGTTTTTAGTGATTCTTTCGAGCACGTCTTCGAAATTAAAAGTTATATCTAGATAAAATATTTTTCAAAAATTTCTGTAATGAACAGTAGCTTATTTTTATAAAAGAAATTTAAAAAAAACACTTTTTATATATTTAATTATCGTAAACTTGCAAATGGCATAACTTCTTCGTTATAATTCGGATTTT
>BQNB010021908.1:0-63642 GCA_026074375.1 Tanacetum coccineum | reverse complement strand
ATATATATATATATATATATATATATATATATATATATATATATATATATATATATATATAATATGGGTTCATGCCAAAATTGTTCGGGTTAATAAAGTTCACATTATAGTTTTAATTTAACTATTCGAGAATGGGTCAAAAGAGTTATAAACGGCTTTGGTCAAAAGTGTTAAGGTTAAGTAGACGTGTTATGTTTTTTAATATATCATTTAGATGCATAAGGTTAATCATTATAATCCATAATATTGTATAATATTTCTGATGGAGCCATTTCTGATAGACAATAGATCTCAAACAAAGTTATAAATCACAACTCTGAATCGACAACATTATATAATGTAGGATTAAAATAGCCTGCAACCTCGATACTAAACCGGATTACTTCGATGTCAAATAAAGAACACACACCAATAGCTTATATGGATCGACAGAAAAGAAAAAGAGCACAAGATAATAAACCCTAATTAAATGATTAGTATTGAAATAATGATGTGACAAGACCTCCCCCCCCCACCTCTTTTTATAGAGATGAGGGGGGAGAACAAACCCTAAAACACATAGGCTGGGCTTGGGACACAAGTTAACCCACAACCCTTTATTTTGACTAATAACAAACTTAACACTTGACTACCTTGGACTTATTCTAATAATAAAGACTAATATCCTAACAATTTCCACCTTAGGCTTTATATTAGCCTACACCAACATTCAGCAATTCCAAGCAATGTTGTAACTTGAGTCCAGGTACCATCTTCGTCAAGGCATCCACAACATTGTGTTTAGTACCCACTTTCAGAACTTTAACCGTCTTTGCTTCCAAGACCTCTCTGATAAAGTGATAACACACATTGATGTGCTTAGTCCTTTTATGAAAAACATGATTCCGCGATAAGTGAATCGCGCCCTGATTATCAGAATTAACTGCCACAGTGTTAAGCTCTACGCCCAACTCTTCCAAGAGTCCCTTTAGCCAAATAGCTTCATTCACAGCCTCAGTAAGGGCCACATACTCTGCCTCTGTAGTTGAAAGAGTAACCACATATTGTAGTGTTGCCTTCCAGCTTACAACACATCCTTGTACTAAAAATGCGTAACCAGTGATAGACCTACCTTTATCCGGATCCTTAGCGTAGTCTGAATCAACAAAACCTGTTACGTCCACATGGTTGCCACGATCTGTGCCATACACCAATCCCACGTTTGCAGTGCCCCGCAAATATTTCAAAATCCACTTCACTGCTTCCCAATGATTTTTACCCGGATTCGCCAAATATCTGCTAACTACACTTACCGCATACGCTATGTCTGGCCTCGTGCATACCATCAAGTACATTAAGCTCTCAACCGCATTTGCATATGGCACCTTACTCATCCTTTCAACATCACAATCCCTAACCGGGCAATCCTTTAACGACAGCTTGAAGTGCCCACCCAATGGCATCTTAACCGATTTCCCATTGTCTATTCTAAAATTATTCAAAATCTTAGAAACGTACCCGGATTGTGACACCCTCAGAATCTTGCGACTCCGATCCCTGACGATCTCCATACCAAGAATCTTCTTTGCTTCCCCGAGCTCCTTCATGTCGAACTCCTTTTTAAGCAAAGACTTGGTAGACCCAATCTCAGCCTTGCTCTTACAAGCAATCAGCATATCGTATTTGTGTCTAAATATATCATATTATTCGTTTTTACTCACCTGGTGCATAACTCATGTAATATACGCAGCTGTCGTAGTTGCTATGCTTGAACCTGTTGCTCAGCATGTACTCACTCGAACTATTATCCATTTCTAGGTGAGGACTTCAAACCATTTTTTTTTTAAAGGGTTTCTTTAACAAACTACCTTGCGTTGTCCTTGTTTTTATCCCGGATGGCTGCCCATGTAGATCAACTTCTTTAAGATTTCCATGTAAAAATGCCATCTTTACATCAAGCTGCTCCAGCTCATAATCTTTACACGCAGTCAATGCAAGTATAACCTGAATAGATGTGTGTCAAACTACCAGAGAAAATACTTCATTGTAATCAATACCTGCCCTTTGTGTGAATCCACGAGCCACCAACCTTTCTTTGTACCTAGGATTTTAAACACCTTCAATCCTTTCCTTTATCTTGAACAGCCATTTGCAGCTCACCAGCTTTTGCCAAGCTGGATGATCTACTAACTCCCAAGGTCTTATTCTTCCTCAGAGAATCCATCTATTCTTTTAATAGCAGCTTTTCCATAAAGAATTGTCTTCACAGAAACTGTCTCTTGGGTATGTCAATGGTTCATGAGTATTTTCTTCCTCTGATGCATCCACAAGTGTAAGCAAGCCCATATTACTTTCATCTCGAAACCTCAAAGGTTTCGTTCTTGTCATTGGCTCTCTATCCTGAACCAACTGATAATCTGTGAGATCCAGTGGCTGATCGGTTTCTTGATTTTTTTTTTTTTTTTTTTCCCCCATGCCATCTTCCCATCATAGCAATCTTCCTGGATCTGTTCTGATCTTCCTAGCGTATGATTATTTACCTCTGCAAGTTCCACCTCAACCTGTAATTCCTCAATAGAATTATCAACTGCACTAGAATCCTTCAATCGTGTCTTTTACATGACAATTTCATTGGGGCAAAAAAACGACCACGTTCCTGCTAGTGACTATTTTAGGTGATTCATCATCAAGCATATATAGTCTGTACCCCTTTACACCCTTGGGATACCCTAAAAGAACGCATTTTACTGCTCTTGGCTCGAGCTTACCTTGTTTATCGTGTGGATATGCGACACAGCATAAATCCTCAACATCCTATAATCACTTGGATGTCCCGACCACATCTCCATAGGTGTCTTTTTCTCAATCGCTCTCGATGGTGACCTATTGATAAGATATGCGGCCGTACATGTCGCTTCTGCTCAGAAGGTCTTAGGCAATCCAGACTGAATTAATAAACAGCGTACCTTATCCATGAGAGTTTTGTTCATATGTTCTGCTACCCTATTCTGTTGCGGCGTCCCGACAACTGTCAAATGTCTAGCATCCACACTTCATTTGATAGATGCTCAAACTCCGTGTTAACATAACTCAATACCATTATCCATCCTCAGCTTCTTAACCGTCCTACCCTTTTGTAGGTTCTTTATTCTCATACTAAATGATTCCACTCCTTTGAAATTTCCAATGGCTTCGTGTTTGAAACTCGAGGTTATTAAACTCATTCCTCCTAGAATAATCGATAACAATAGCATAAGATAATTATACCTCTTACCTCCTAATATGATTCACACCTGAGACGGACCCCATAAGTTGATATGGAACTTTAGTCTATCAATCCCTGAGTGTGTGCTTCCCACACCAAAATGACTCGATCGTGACTTTCCTAGAGAAACACAATTCTTTATAATAAATCTAGCCTTACCTAGGACTTTTCTTTCAAATAGTCCTGCTTTTCCAGCCCACTGTAATAAGCCTCGTGATATGTCCCAGTCTTTTGTGCCAAACCTGAGCTAGACTGTCTTTTTCTTCAACACTATCATTAAGCTCACCTGTCATTACATGGCCATCCAAAAAGTACACGCAATTATCCCTTCGTATTCCAGATAGAATAACCCTGGAACCATTAATCACCTTGACTTTGCTAGGCTGCAATTTTACGGTATATCCCTCTTTTCAGAGTTCTCAGCGATTATCAAGTTTCTTTTCAATTTTGGAATATAACCCTGACATTTGTTTGTAACACAAACTTGACCCATCTTCAGTTGTATCCTCCACGCATGCCAATACCTCTGAATCTTACACTCCCTGTTGTCAACAATGTACACTGCCCCCATGGGCCAATTTTTTTTTTTTTTTTCTTTAGTAAAAAATAATATTTTCCTAAAAAAAAAATATATCTATACCTGGGTGTCAGTGGCTATGAACATTCCTGAAATCAATGATCCAATCTAGCAGAGCCTTTGTGCCTGTGCGATCATCACCATCAATCACCTAAGATCGTCATATGTCGAACCACTATAGAGCATTTGTTGATCATCTTTCTTGAACAAACACTGTAAATTGTTGACTTTTTGAGATTATTCTTTGGACACTTTTCTCTTTAAGTGATCCTCAGATTGGCAAATATAGCACTTGAGTCTTCCACCTCGAGACTTCGATCTTGACTTTCCCCTTGACTGACGGTGAATCCTTACGATCAGTCTTCCCTCACATATTCCCTTCACCATATCCTCCTTCACCCTTAGACCTTTCTTGATTTTCCTTTGTATTTAGTGTGGCCATCACGTCCTCCAAGTCAAAGCTTCCGTCCAGCGAAAGGTATCCACCAAAGTGTTGTTATGATGTGAGTAAAGAAGTGAGTAATAATAAAGCAAGATCTTCATCCTCAAATTTTACCTCAATATTTGCTAAATCAAGAACGATTTTGATGAACTCATCTATATGCTCAGAAATCTTTCATCCAGCCGGCATGCAGAATGTATACAACTTCTTCTTTAGGTACAACTTGTTTGCCAATGAATTTGTCATATATAAAGTCTCGAGCTTTGAGAAAACCCCCGCTGTAATCGTCTCCCTGGTAACCTCTCTCAAAACCTTGTTACCTAAACATAAAATCATGGCACTGTGAGCTTTCTTGTTTAGTTCAATTTTCGTTTGAGCTTCCATATCTGCGGGTAAAACCTCCAGAGCTGCTTCACATCCATGTTGGATTAACAAAGCACGCATCTTGATTATTCATAACCCAAAATCACCAGTTCCATCAAATTTTTAGATGTCGAACTTGGCTCCCGTCATTCTTAAATCCCTTTGTTGACCGATTTAAACCTTGTGATATACCCTTACAAAAAACGATAATCCAACAAAGTACCTTGTGTAATTCCCTTCAAATTAATAACCTTTTATTTTTCTAATAAAAACAAAATAATCAAATCGAATCTTTAAAAGTGAATTTCCACCAATACAATAGAAACGATTATAATAGTCTTTGAAGTATGTACTTGAACTTTTACCAAGTGTTTAAAAACAATTAAATAAAAGTCACTAATTCACTATGTATCACGTGAGTTGTTTTCTCAAAAGAAAACAAAGTGTCTTCTTTCTTTTAATATGATTCACGTGACTATGTCTAGTCTTTTATCTTTTCCTCTTTCTTTATCTTTAAAGTGATAAAGACCCAACAAGAAAGAAGTATTGTTTGTCTTCTTTGTTCAGACGCCGACAAGAAAACCAGAAGCTTCAACCCCTTGTTTATACACCTGCTGCTCACGTCAAAAAAACCTGAACACCAAAACCTTTGTTGTGATTACTTGGTAGCCCAAACAAAAACAACCTCCTGCTCCTTCCAGAGAAAACGAACAACAAAAACCCTTCAAGATCGATCCTAGATAACCAGTACAGCCCACGAACCTGGATCTGATACCACTTGTTGGCTTTCGATCAACCAAAAACCCTGGCTACTAGCACGGATTACTTCGATCACGAAGAACACACACCACGACAGCAATAATGATTCAAATAAAAGGAAGAAAAGAGGCACAAGCACAAGGTATAAATCCAAACCAAACATTTGATTAGTATTAAAAGAATGAAGTGACAATGATCCCCTCTCCACATATCTCTTTTTATGAGATGAAGGAGCGTGACAAACCTAAAACACATGGGTTGGGCTGATACACAAGTTGACCACGACCCTTTTTTTTGACTAATACGAACGAACTTAAACCACTGACTACCCTGATTATGCTATAAATAAAGTTAAACTCACTAAATCCAAAAAAGCATTGTTCGATGAGATACATAACTTAATTAATAAAGAAATGAATATACTTTCTTTCAGAGAATCTAATAGCACATAATTCCTAGTAAATGAAACTATTGGATTTTTTTGTGAAGAATTGATGTGTTGTCATGTAGGGTCAATTATTTGATTATCAAGTTTTGAATTTATATTTAGCAGACAAACCTAAAACAACACTTTAACGAGCAGTGTACCCGGTTAAGATGGAGTTCGCGGTAAGTAGGGTGTCGAACACTAAGAGTGGAACATTAATCCTATATTCTATCAGTATTTTAATTAGTCTATTTACTGGTTAAACCTATGCTATGTACATTGTCTAATGATATGGGGGTTTTCAGTCTGAGAGACTGGCATAGGTTTGGTGGAAACAAATACCAATTCAATACACAATAAACATAAAAGAAGAAGATTAAAAGATACAAAAGCGGTACAAGCCAAATGATTGCAAACTGTATTAGCCATATTAAATCCAGTTCAATGTTGGTTTGTTTGTTTTAGTGCAATGATTTACTTAAATCGAAACGGCATATCATTCTTAAGACTTAGGCGGGACATTATCCTAAGACCTAGACACGATTAATCATGTCACAATTAACACATCCGCTTAAAGCATCCTTTAGTTTAATTATAATCTATCTTAGAGAATTAAAGTAGTGGTAATCCTGTTAAAACCCTAGCCTAACGGGACTTTACCCACTTATTGTTTGACGGTGTTTTATATACTGGTAGTCAACTATTCCAATCTTTATTAGTAAATTAAGAGCATGATTGCTGAAACATAAACAGGCCACCTACCGGTCTAACTAAGCTCATAATTACATCGTCTCTTCCCTCCTCACCTCCTTTTATAGAGATGAGGGGGAGGTAGTAGAATCCAACTAGGACTCTATGACGGCTAGAGGTAGTAGAATCCAACTAGGACTCTATGACGGCTAAGAATACAAAGACAACTTGGACACTATGTCGGCTAAGAATACAAAGTAAAATAGGACACTATTACGGCTAATGATAAAGACTAAATATAACACACAATGATCATTTCAAATTCATTCAATGCAGAACTATTTAAGTGGGACTTTGGATTAGCATATTTGTTATATTTGGGCCCTTTGAAAGCTAGATTCAAAGCAGGGATGAGGGATTTGCTTGGATTAGATGGGGCATTCATGAAGGGACCATACCCAGGTCAAGTCTTAACTTAACTATTAAAACTACGAGCTATAATAAACAGTAAAATACACGGGGTGACCGAGTCTTTTTCTAATATCTAACAATCTCCCCCTAAGGGAGGTCACCCCTGAGAATACCAAACTTAATCACTTCTGTCTTTAGCTCGTGGACATTTAATACCTTGTTCATTTGGTGTATAGATCTTTTGATTCATCTTACACTTGTCTTTGACTGTGATCTTGAGCTTTCTTGAGATCATCGTCCAAACATAATCTTACATCATCTTGGATGGATAGCATATTGTTGCCTTGTGAAGAATGCAATGACATCAGAGTTTGCGGAAGCTTTGACACCTTTATGAGGTCTTTCATAACATCATAACAAGTGTAGGTCGTGTCTTGGCATTTGGTTATTTACTTGACATCTCAGGTACTGGGAATTTCCATCTCCATCTCCATCTTTAAGATAACCTGTAATGAAACAGTTAGCAATAAAGAGAAAATTGATTTGAAAAGACAATCTAAGTGTTTCTTATAAAGGACTTTTGTAACACTTCGAGAGTTTTGATTGTTTGTCTAATGATGAATAACGTCAATTCTTATACTGGAAAACACGTTTGATTACACAGAATTACACAATTGTTTACTTACAGTTGGACACAAGTTTTGTTTCTTGTAGTTATCGCACAAGTCACCTACCTAGAGCTAGTTTGATGTTGGCTCTAGCAGGATTTCCATCTTCATTGTGAACAACTATCGTTTCACTCGGATGTTCTGGCAGTATCACAAGGATAATGCGTAGGACTCTTAAGAAAGACTTGTTTCCACAGTGTGTGAAAGACAAGAGAATTGGATATGTGTCCTAACGAGATTAATTGACGATCTCTTGGCTCTAGACTTCAAATTAGTGCATTTTGTTTTTAGTAATCGGAGGCTAGAGCAGACTGCCACCTTTTCAATGTCAACTAACTCGGAGTGAGACAGTTCAATAGATAACGTGTTTAGTCTCTGTGAGAAATGAAACAGAAATCTTTTGAGAGATTTCTGAGTGGTGGGAGGGTTGTGCATTTGATCACTGGGTCCATGTTGACGATCTTCATTGTCAGCTATCATCTTAGTGTTTCTGAAAGCAATATGATTTGACCCGGTGTCTGCATATGAGAATGGAGGGCTTCTTTCTTTACACCCTTTATTCTCGTACAATTCTTTTTTATTCTTCAACCCCTTCAGTGCTTACCGAGGCTTCATGACTAGTACCTTGTTGGGTTTATTCTAGTACTAGCTCCATTCACAGACGGCTACAATTTCCCTTATTCTCACTTTTACTACTTTTTTCATGTCATTCCTAAGGACTTTACAATACTAGTGGATTGGTCCCTGGGTAGATCCTCCGGTTTTGGCTGGATCATAGGGAATAGTACCATAACCTTACCAACTTATAACTCTCAATTATGTTAAAATACAATGGTCAGTCTTTTGGTCACTGTCTCCTTTACATAAAAACCATTAAATATTCTATTAGGCACTTTATGATATAAATATCCAAGCGTTTAGTTACACTCGATTAGGTTTTTGATTTTCGAAACGTCCCCCTTCAAAATGTGCTTCGTATTCGAAATTGTTTAGCCACGTTTGGGCGGAGTATATGAGCCTAATAATCACAGTTATTATTATACACATATTTTAATCACATTTTTCTCCCTTATCAAAAATTTTATAAACCTTTGACATTTGGATATCAATTGATTTAATAAATATGGGTATAATATTTGGGAGATTAAGTGTGGCCTTAATTCGCAAGTCGTGTAAGAGACATAAACTGGCTACCCTCATACGCTTGAGGGATTTAAATTACTCCTACAAACGTACCAACAATAGATTTATAGCTTACTAATGTACAGGTATATTATTCACATATGAAAAAAGATTGTCCTTTTGATTGTTACGACGATGTCGTCAAGTTGTTCTGTTGATCGCCTGTAGTCATTATCTCTTATTCTTCCTCCTAACAAAGCTTTCTAGACTTCGATTGATCATTCTGATCTGTTGTCTTTTTTCGATTGCTGTTTAATGATGTCTTTGCTTCTTCTTTTTCTCTTCCTCTGACCACTTCTTACTTCTCCTGCCCTTATTGTACTCGAACGAGTTGAAAGTCTTTAACTTTTGGTCCCCGCTTTTCCCATGATCTTGTCAACGTCCCATCACTAAACTTGTGATGCTCATTTCAGCTATCAGTTTCTTTGATTTTTTCTGTTCTGTAGAAACTGCTCTTGTGTTAGGACGATCGTATAGTCTTCTTTGAAGTAATAGTCAGATGCATCCCAAGTTAGGACGTTCAGGTTGATCTTTGTTTGGTACTTTCATCCGAGCTGTAAGTTATCCCATTGATTCCTGATCACCAGGTTTCTCATCCACATGTTGACGACACGTTCGCCTGTTATGAGCTTCAGGTTTTCATGAACCTTTGGGTAGGCTGTTGCAATGAATTCATCATCCATGTGCTCAGGGTTTGGTCCAGCAAGAGACACATGTAATTTTCCAGAGTCTGATCCAGTCTGGTCTTCTTGCATGGGCTCAGGGTGTGGTCCAGCCTGAGCCACATGAGCTTTCTCAGGGACAGATACAGGAATGCTTACTCCTGATGTTACGGTAGACGAGACTATTTCACCTTGAACTTTGTCACCTTTAGGAGTACCAGATTCTGTATCACTTTCAGTTCTTTCTGAATCAGATGTTGATGACGATTCATGGACCACTTTCTCTGATGTATCATCTTCAGGTTGAGACGAGGGACCCGTAGTCGAATCAGGAGGAGTTTGATCACGTCTGGCAAATACAAACTGTTCAGTAGTTCTTTTCTTCTTAGACAGATTGGCCAGGGAATGAGCTACTTCTTGTTTTCTAGTAACAAACGGCTCTTTCCCTTCCTACTACTTCTTGCAGTTTGGGAGTTGCTTCTGAACCTGGTTCCCTGATCGTTACTCCTCCAACTGGTGCCCGACCTTGTGGAGAAGGGCTGGATCTAAGCTAAGCTTGATAGCTCGTTCCAGGTCTGCATCATCACCTTTCTCTTCTCCTTTTCCTGAGGTGTTTCAAACTCATCTTCATAGCTAGTTACGAGATCAGGCTCATTACCTTCTTCCGTGGGAATAGTTTCTTGTCGATCTTCATCATCTTCGTCATACTAAGTTTGAAGTCGGCTTTCCCTTTTCTTACTTTCTGTATGGAAGCTTGCTCTTGGAAGATTTCTTGTCGGTGGAGGAGCTGTCTTGGATTGTTGACTGGTGTGGTGGTTGTCGTCTTTTTGGGCAGTCAGTACGGCTTTGTTGCTGGTGCAGCTTGCACTTCTCGAGGAGTTTTTTGGGTATTTGCAGAGGCAAACCATTTTCAGTAGTTGGATAATAAGAGGATTGTTGAATGGGCTTCAGTTTATCAGGGGATCGGGGGATTGCATTCCAACACTTAAACTGTTCTCACCTTAGGGACAACTTAAGATTTCCTAAGCATAATCATCTAAGTGTAATGAAAAAAAACAGCAGGAATCAGGACGGATGATGTTGTTATTTCTTGCCAAGTAAAGGATTATTACTTTGGAAAATCGTCCATAAGGGATTTGGGAGAGGGAGTTGGCTTTCTTCGTTGGGTCTTCAGACTGGTTTTGTGGCTTGCTTTGTGTATGGAAAAAGGTTGATCCCTTGTGTATACTCTTCCCATATTAGCTCTGCATGATCAATATAATTTGGGTGACGATTCCCCACAGCATTTGCAGAACTGGGTGTCTGGGTTTGTCACTGCCAGACGTCTTTCCTGTCAGGCACTGGTTGAGCAAGGATAGAATTGCCCTCCAAGGTTGATACACATAATTCGTCCGTATACTGGAGACAAATTCTATTGGTTCAGGATATCCCAGCTCATTAACAAATCTCGGCACCGTGTCACAGTCGAGGTAACTCAAAGGGGTTGAGTTTGGTGTTGACAGGATGTGTCGCTAAGCCATTCTAAGGAAGATCAGCACTTACGGTAGAACCATTGTGCATCCAAGTTGACAGCTATAATCCCCAGTCTTCTCATTTTATGACAATTGTTCTTCAGAATGTTGCAGGTCAGATAGCAGGGAAATTTGCAGATGCAGTCAACGCTTGGAAGAAGTTGGTATTCTTCAGAATGTCCACTGATATCTGAAAGATGGGATTCTTTTGGATCTTTTGTGCATTGAACAGGAGGTTGCTTTTCCCGATTGTTAACCACTGAGAGCGTGGAACAATCTGCTCATCAGTTCTTGTAGGAGGTTGAGCGGGAACATTTTGTTCTGCCATCGAATTCTGCAATAGAGCATTTAACAAAGAAGACAAACATTGCAGAGAAACGAAGTTAGAGAGAACATTAGCATTGACAAAATCATGTAACAGCGCGAATGATTAGAAAGGTTGAAATTCTGGTTTGATTAAAATCTTTCAATTATCCAACAGGATCAATTACTTGTTAACTAAGCCCTGATGGGATTTAGAAAAGCAACTGGGTCATTTGAATGGGACTTGATAGGCATTGGGCTCCAATGGGACAAAATATGAAATTTGGCCCAAACCGCCACTTGGCAGAATGCCAACTCGCCGTTGGGCGAATTGAGCAAACCGCTGCGAATATATAAAATATTCGACCAAACCGCCGAGAGACGGCGGTTTACCTGTTGGATACAAAAATAATAGAGAATTATGGCAACCCGCCGTTGGTCAACCCGCCGTTGGTCAACCCGCCGTTGGTCAACCCGCCGTTGGTCAACCCGCCTTTGGCAACCCGCCTTTGGGCAACCCGCCTTTGGGCAACCCGCCTTTGAGCAACCCGCCTTTGGGCAACCCGCCTTTGGGATGGCAACCCGCCGTTAAAGCAACCAGCGGGTTGAGTAATTTATTTATAAATAAACATTAATAACAAAAATTAACCAACCCGCCGTAATGAAAAACACGCAACCCGCCGTAATGAAAAACACGCAACCCGCCACTAAGAATCTTGGGCAAATCATTCGTTTTTGATTGAGATAGAAAACAACTCATCAAAACACATTAATAAGTACCTAATGAACAATTCCCAGCAATCAACGCACGCCTTACTACACTACATTGGTTTTCTTTACTTAGAACGACCCTATATCTAATTTTCTACAACTTGTGATGTGTTTTAGATCGATTTCTTTGATATACACATTGAATATATGATATAGATTGAGGTTCGAAGATTACCTTAGTAAGAAAAGCTGAAAATTGGCGATATGTGATTTCGTTCTTGGCGGCGGTTTGCGAGTGTGTGTGTGTGTGTGTGTTTTTCCTTTGACTAATTTTCGTATGTTTTGACCAAGAGGCAACTCGCCACCCTTCTATACTCATTAGTTACAAACATGGCAGTTTTGGTCCCTTGGGTTTCCTTCTTCTTTTAAATTTTTGTTTTAAGTATTCTAAGGCTTTTCTAAGATTATGCAGTTGGCCAACTTAGTCCCTATTGGTTAATAAGCTTAGGGAACAAGAGCAATGCTTTTTACATACATAACCTTTACACACTAATAGATACTTTTGAGACCTTTTGAGTTAAAGTTAATTAGCTCCCCTTCAAATATTAACCCATTAGAATACAAACACCCATCTAAGATTAGACTTTTATAACACCCAACAGTCTTTTATCACCCCTTGGATATTTTCACATTCACTCTCCCCCTCAACAACGGACCCGATAGATATATATTCTATTGAAAGAGCTGTAGTCGTTGATTGAGATGAAAAGATCAGGCGAACATCTCCCTCAGCACCATTGTTTTACTTTACTCCCACAAAGCATGGATATAACGTAATCCATGCGCAGACATTAAACCGGGTTGCAATTTGAAGTAATTGCAAACCTTTTAGTAAATCCAAAAGACTTAAAATATGTCTTAAGTATTTTATTATGATTGTGACTATTATTAAATACTTAACTATATATAAATTTTTTTTTATTTTTTTTTTTTTTTTATTTTTTTTTTTTAAGTATATACAAAGGATACATGAAGGCATTAGGTTTACTCATCCTTTCCTTCTTGAAGACGTTTGAGAGTTTCAGGTGTCAAAACTCTCTGCCTGGCGTGGAAGGAAGAAATTTCGAACCTTTCTCTTGGTAATGGCTTTGGTTAGAATATCTGAAGTTGATAATTTGTTTCAACGAAGTAGAGTTCAACCACTCTATTTTCCACTTGCTTCGGATTGAAATGGTGCGTATGCTCAATGTGTTTAGAGCGAGAGTGATGGACGGTTGTGCAGCACATAGAATAGCACTTTTTGTTATCACTGTCAGAGGAATTTATTGAAATCAAATTCGTAAGTTTTGTGCTGGATCGATCCAAAGGATTGAGCACAACATCCTAGACATGGCTATGTATTCAGCTCTGTAGTTTGATATTGCGTGTTCGTTGTTTCTTTGATGACCAGCTAAACCAATCTATCTCCAAGAAACTGAGCACTTCCCGACGTACTTCTTCTTGAATCTTTGACATCCCGCATGATCGCATCTGCATAAGCTGTTAGTGAATAGGCGTTGTCTTTCGGATACAAAGACCCATGTGAATGGTTCCTTTCAAGTTCCGAAAGACACGTTTGATAGCTTCAAACTGCTTTTTGTAGGCTTAGACTGATAATCTAGCCACAATGCAAAAGCGGAAGACAAGGTGGGTCTACTGGCTTGTAAGATACTTAGGGAGCCAACTATTCAGTCTAAATCGAGTTTGGTCAAACTAGAGTCCCATGAGATCCCTCGTCCAGTTTCAATCGATCACTAATTGGTGTATAGACCGGGTCAAAGAGATCCATTCCATATTTCTTTAGTTTCGAGAAGCATATTTTGCTTGTTAATAAAGATGCCTCCGGGACTTGGAAACTTGTAGGCCTAAGAAAAACGACATTTGTCCCATCATCGACATCTGAAATTTGGAGCTCATTTCTTTTGAAAATATGTTACACGCATTAAGATCTGTTGAGGCAAAAATGATGTCATCTACGTATATTTGAACAAGTAGAATGTGTTTGCCTGATTTGCGTGTGAAATAAGTTGGATCAACGGCACCCTTGAAGAAATTGTTTGCCATCAGGAACTTTGGAGTGTGTCATATCCACGCCCTTGGTGCTTGCTTGAAGCCCATACAGTAGCTTTCTTCAGACGATCGACGTGAGTAGGATTTTCCTGTTCTTCAAACTCCCCCTTTTCCCCCCCCCCCCCCCTTTTTTTTTTTTTTTTCCTTCTCTCCTTTAATTTTCCCTTTCAGGTAGATGACAAAGACTTCTTCTTGAAGATCACCGTTCAGAAAAGCAGTTTTGACATCCATCTGGTAGATGATCATGTTCTTGGTTGCCGCATTGGCAATGAATATTCTGATGGCTTCTATCCGTGCAACTGGAGCAAACGATTCTTCAAAATCAATACCTTCCTCCTGACGATATCCCTTTGCAACATTCCGAGCTTTTGTCTTTTCAGTACATCACCATATTCATCAAGCTTCCTTTGTAGAATCCACTTGAGCGCGATAACCATAACATTAAAATTGGGCGGGTACTAGTTCCTCCCATACTTCAAGTCGATCAAATTCATGAATTTCATCTTGCATGGCTTGAAACCAGCAGTCTTCTATCACGGCCATTTTGAAGTTCTTGGGTTCGACTTTGGACAGTTCAGTATGGAAACAGCACCACAAAGCATCGGATGCTAACTGTTTTCTGGTTGATACAGGACGAGAGGGATTGCCAACGATGTTATCCAGAGGATGATCTTTGGTCCATCTTCTGATATGATCTGGAGGGTAGTTAACTTGGTTGGGTTCCGCTGCATTAACATTCCCCGATGATGATTGTGCCGAACCTGGATCTCCAGTAACAAGGTTATGTGAGGGATGAGGAACATCGTGAATGATTGGGGTGTCTTCTGGAATTTCTTGGTGTTGGACTGGAAGATGACTATCGGATGTTGACGATGAAGCACTTGTTGACGGTGCATCTTGAGCAATTGTTGTAGACAAAGATGTACCTGGTGGGACAACTTGAGCATTAACTTCAGTAGCAGAAGGTACTGGTTCATCAACTCGAGATTGTTCAAGGTGTTCATCAAACATCGGTTGAAATAACATTTCCAGCTCTTTGTCGGTTGGAGCGAGCCCTGATTTGAGTTGACCAGGGGTCATGATGACAGGCACGGGTCCTGAACTTATGCGTACAGGAGCCATAGTTGTCCATCGCTCATCGAATGTGACGTGAATTGTTTTCATTAATCGACGAGTTCATTTGTTGTAGATCCTATAGCCCTTCCTGTGGAGCATACCCAACGAAAATTCAATGTCAGCTTTGGCTTGATTTTCCGAGATTTTCGTATCATTCGTAGGATAGCACAGAGCACCAAATACTCGGAAGAATGTGAGATCAGGCTTCTTCTCATGCACAAGCTCATACGGGGTTTTGTTATGACGAGTATGAATTAGTGATCGGTTTTGAGTATAACAGGCAGTGGCTACAGCTTCTGCCCATAGAAACATGGGAGCTTTCGAGAATATCATCATTGTACGTGCTGCTTCCACAGTGTACGATTCGTCTTTCAAACAAACGCCAATTTTGTGGGAGTTCTCGGAACAGACTTTTGATAGATATGCCAACACACTTTATTGTATGGAGGACAGATCTTGGGTGACGAATTTGTTCGTTATCTGAGCGGATGAATCTGACTGTTTTGTCGAGGCCAACCTGTTTTTGCTTAAGAAAGTGGTGAACAAACTCTGGTGTTTCATACTTTGACCTCAAGAATTTTACCATGTGAATCTTGAATAGTCCTCCACGATGTACTAAGATGTATTTCTTTCATTTAATGCTCTCGACTCTCATTGGACGCCAGATCCATGTGAAGGGTAAGAAGATTTCCATATTTGGTATTTTAGAATTTTGGTCTGTGGGAGAACTTCTTGCTTTTTCCAAGTTGGACAGGCTGGCAAAGATGATCTTTTCAAACTTCAAATCCTGGGTAGGCCTCTAACAGATCTTTTCAGAGCGCAAGATCATTTATCGTGCCGTTTTTAAATGGTTTAAGACGAAGCCACAACCATGATTTGGACTTGGCTGCTTTGGACAGCATGCATACGGAGAATGAAGTTCATCATTTATCAATCGATATCGTGTGCAAATTGGTACAGACTACCTTTAAGGATATCTGTACCATTAAGATCAACAAACAAAGCATGTATGCTTTATGAAGGGCCACTTTCAAGATCAGAATCACAAAAATTGCCCTACAGAGAATAGATTGTGTCCAAGTCCTTCCACGTAGTATACCCTTGAGATCACACTATCACCCATAACATAATCTCCATAACCCATGATAGTTCCTAAGTGGTCATTCCCGAATCTGACCGACCCGATGAACTTTTCCACAAAATTCATGAGCTTTGAACGATTCCCCGTCATATGTTTTGAGCAGCCTGAGTCCAGATACCAAAGCATGACCTGTACGACCTGCATTTGAAAACAGTCGAGTTTGGAGAGTTTGGAATATCGGTTCCCCAATTTTTGTTGGGGTCCTTTTGGTTAGCATATAGAGTAGAACATTTCACAGAAAGTTTAGTTAAATGGCACATTTCTCCTAAGGCAAATTTCTTTCCCGTGGGTCTCCATTGAGAACCACAATCAAGTTTTCCTAAGGTGAGTTTCTTTCCTGTGGGTCTCCATTGATAACCAATATCTGCAAATAGTTTCCCCGTAGCTTTCCAAACCCTTTGGGTTTTGGACAAACTGTTGTCAGACAGTTTGCTTTTTGGTTTCCAGATCTGCTTGGTCTTGTTTAAACTGTTATCAGACAGTTTGCCTTTTGGTTTCCAGATCTGTTTGGTCTTGTTTAAACTGTTATCAGACAGTTTGCCTTTTGGTTTCCAGATCTGTTTCTCTTTATGCAGACAATTCTTAACTGTGGGTGTAGCATTCACAGAATTCAAGACATTAACAACACAGCATTCCTTACTTGCGGTTATAGATTAAGAATTTGAATTATTTACAACCACGCTTAGAGCTAATGTAGAATCAAACCCGATTCACTTTTATCCAAACTGACCTACTTGTCCTAAGGCGTACCTTCTACTTCATTCTTTATTTCTCCTCTAGCAGGCAGGATCCATTTTTTTTGTATTGCTTCTAGGCTTTGACCGTTTGTACAGTGGAATCGTTTACTCCCTGTAGGAGGGAAGCACAGGGATTATTAGTCAGTGAACTCTCTGGTGAAACTTTGTTTTTCTGTGTGTTGCTAGAAGAGTTCCTGGGTGTATCACTAAACGTAAACTTGCTTTTTCCTAGTAACAGGGGTAGTGGGAGCCTGTTTATCTCTTCATTGAAATTTTTTGGGTAAGTGCAATCAACATTCTAACAATTCCTGAGATAACTTAGTGTATCGGGCAAGCATAGTTAAGTGATACTATCCAGTGGTTTAACTTACTCTGCTTCCTCTACAATCTCCCTAAAACGTTTCTAACTATCCTTAAGTTGCCGTTATAGTTTTAAATGAGCAACTCCTATTGTTCTTAAGGGGATGTAGGGATGGTTTTACGTCTATGGCATACATGCAGAGCAAGAACTTTTGGGGGTTTCTTTCATAGTCACTGGTGAAACAAGGCGATTTGTCTTCGCAATTGAGCTTTTAGACTATCAATCTCATTCACATGGTAGAGTCTTTTCACTTGCGTGAGCACGCAAGATATTAATGGAATCAAACAGTTCCTTTTGTAATGGTGTTTAACCTTTTCTAATTTAATCTTATCGCAATTTTTTGTTCAATAGAGTAGTGACATCTACAGCACTATAGGCTCACGACGTCTGTCATTCACAGTAGTGACTAGATCTATTCAAGTGTCCAATCACGGTATCCTTTGTCTTGGAATTGATGTTCGAGGTTCTTGATTTTAAAGAACGATCTGAATTCAAGGAGCTTCTGTGATGCTTGTGACTTTTTATTATCAAAACTTTCTTGAGATGTTGTACTTTATTGCAGGATTTAGGTATTCCCTTTCTAGTTTTGAAAATAAGTTTTGACTCATCATGAACTTTAGACACGTCAGCTTCAAGATCTAGACAACGTGATTTTGCCACATCATACAGCAGTTGAGTCGACAAACAATTAACAATCAGATTCTCATTTTCAATGAGAAGGTTTTTCTTTTCAATTTTAGCACATTGCTTGTCTACAGAATTCTGGTCCACTTCGTTATTCATTTGATCAAAAATCTCTTCCATTTCTTTAACCTCTTTAAAGAGGGCTGTTTGTACTCCAACAAAGTGTTCTTTAAGAGTTTTGAAAAATGGAATAACTTCAGTGAGGTAACATCTTTTCGTTTGCTCAAAACCTCTTTCCCCCTCTGTCAGACCTGATGGGGTGATTCTAGTTTTGCAAGTTTTGTCAAATTCAGTAAAAAGTTGTGTGAGTACATAAAGATTAATCTTCACTTGACTTTTAGTTGGAAGAATTCTGGGGACAAAGCTCGACTGGAGTATTGGGTGTGATTCACTGTCAATGCTGATAGTGGTTTGTAGAGCTAGGGTCTCAGCCTTTTTTTCTGTTGTCATCTATGGACCAAAATATCTGTTCTGGGGTCAGATTTCTTTGGGGAGCAAAGGTTGCAAGAAGGTTCTCTTTCGAGTAATCGGGGGGAGAAATCCTAATTTTATTTTCCACACATAGAGGGCTTTGCATTTTCAACAGCATTCTTTTCCTAGTTATCTCAGCTAACTCACGTGTATCCTCTGAGTCATGTATGACAGTGGGTGTATGATTGGTCGTGACAGGCATATGACCATTATACACAGCAGACTGAGCTTGCTTTTTGTAGCCTATTGCAACCTTGTGCTTTTCATCATAAAATGATTTTGGTTGACACAACATGTGAACTGTTTGAGCAGACTGACCCTGTTTGTATAATCTATCTTCAATCTTATCTTTTATCTTCTTTAAGTCTAAAAACTCTTCAAGGAATTTGTCTTCCTTTTGTTTAAAATCCTTTTTCAAGAGTTTTACTTCTTCTGTCTTTGATATAATTGGTCAACTGTTGAACTAAGGAGTATTTATGCAAATGACGTTAGTTTTTAAAGAAGTTCCTTTCTGTTTTGGTCCGAGATGATTATTCTCATTTGTTCATCAATTTTTCGTTCTCTATCAGTTAATTCAAACTTTGCCCGTTTTTCATATTCCCCGACCAGTTCCTTATATCTCGCAAGTTCAGAGGTCACTGAGTCATTTATTAACATATCTGGCTTATTTGTTAATATTCTACTTTGAAACCCACTGTTTCATGCATTTCATCCGAGAATGACATTAGTGCATCATTTCGTACAGAAGATGCATTACATTGTACAACATGTTCTTCGTTGTCTTCCACATATGATCATACGGAATAATATTACTATCACTCGTATAGTCAGCATCAGAGTCAACAACGTAGTTGTGTTGTACATCGCTTTCTGCATCTCGTGTTACATTCATGATACTCATCAGTATGATGCTACAAAAGGATCGTGCATCTTGTACCTCAATGGGATTTTCGTGTCGTATGAGGCCCGGCTTCATCGTAGATTTGGGTCTTCAGTGTGAGGCTTGCCATGAACTATGGGTCTGTGAAGTGGGCCCTCCTCAACATCAGAGTCGATTGCATACATTCTTCAGCTTCAAAAATGTGTTCCACATTGTGTGCCAAATCATTCTCGGTTGAATCATCCACATCATCATCAACGTTGGTAACCTGTTCCCCTGCAAGAAATGACGACTGTTCTTCATCCAGAACTGCTCCATTCTCCTGGGCTTGCATTAGTAGCATCTTGTCCTTGAAGTAGTCTGAATCTTGAAGTCGCTTTGGCCTTGGACATTCACGTGCTATGTGCCCTAGTCCGTTACAGTTGTAGCACTTGATGGGTTTCACTTGACCAGGATTAATCATGCCTCCTCTGTTCGGAGCTCCTACATTTCCCGCCACACCATTTCCTCTTGCATTGTTTCTTTGAAATGGTCTTCCTTGATTAGTCGCATTGTATCTTCCACGGACATCTTGAACCACAACTTTCCCGTCTTGAACCATAGCTTTGTTCCTTGCATTTGACGAAGCTCTCAGTTGATTGTTTGTTTGAGGAAGATGTGATTTGTACGATTGAGTGAGGAGGGCAAGTGAGTTGGTTAAACTTTCAATCAGGTTTTCTGTTGAAGAACTTCCTGAGTTCATTTGAAAGTTGTCAGAAGGATATGGTTCTGTTGAGTTTGGAGACTTGGATGATTGTGTTGGATACTGCTGAGCTGAGGCGTCCGACACTAGTGCCAAAGGATCAGTAATTTGGGTTGACCAAAACCTTTTCCATCATAATTCTGTTCTCATTAGCATGCACCTCATGTTGCTTTAGGTAGGCATACAACTGATCACAGTTTGACTCTTTCAAACCTCTGTTAAGTTTTACTTCAGTTATGAATCTACTCCACTCAGGCAACATGTTGTTCACAAACTTTGAGTTAAGCTGCATCCTGGACATGGTCATCTTGATGTTTCTCATGTCATTAATGAGCTTCGTAAACCTAACGTAGTATCCTTGAATGCCTTCTCCTTTGATTTGACGGAAGTGTTCAAATTCATCGTATAACTGAGATTCCCTGTCATCCTTTGTTAACTCAGAACCTTCCAGAATCATCTTCACGTTTTCCCAAATATCTTTGGCGTCAGTATAGTGATTGATGAGTGAGTAGATGTCCTTTGGTATACCCTGAAGTAGGATATTGGTTGCACGAATGTCAGCTTTATACCTTTCTTTTTCTTCAGCTGAAAGGTCGTTAAGGACTCTAGCACGTACTGGACCTTGTTTGAACTGCTACCTCTGTTCTTAGTAATAACATCTGAAACCGTTCCATCTGAAATGGTCCTTCTTATTGGACTTGCTTAATATTCTCTCATTATCCTTTCCTAGACAGTACAGACGAATCGTTGTTGCCAAGATTCAAGTCTGTTCTGTCAAGCAATGAGTGGGCCCGTGTATAAGAACCTGCACACTGGATGGTCTTCATGCTTCTAGACATCTTGTATTATTATGATATGATATGTTTTGATCGATCAATGATTAGTGAGTGTACGTTAAAAGTGGTGAGGTTAATGTATTCGTGTTTTGTTTTAGTGATATTGAATCCCGAGTTTGAAGTATTTCAAATTTTGAAGACAGAAGCTCAACTCCCGCCAAAGGCTATCAAACGCTGCAAAGAGTGAGCAAACCCGCCAGGTGGAATTTTAAGGCAACTCGCCCGAACACAAACTCGCTGCCAAGCAACCCGCCTCGACAGGTTAATCACCCGCGCGAAGATATTTTGATCAAACCGCCGTAGAGTTTTCAAACCGCCAGAGTTTCCTTAAGAAATTTGTTATTTAAAATATTCAACCCGCTGATAACCTGTTCAAACCGCTGTTAAGCAAACCGCTGCGTATTAACAACTCGCCTCTTTGAGCAACTCGCCCGCCTATTCAACCCGCGCGTAAGCAAACCGTGCTTAGTAACAACTCGCGTTATTGCAACTCGCCCACTTAGGCAAGCCCGCCGTGTGTCAGCGGGTTGGTACCTACTCAAAAAATTTAATATTTTCACCAAACCGCGTGAAGAAATTCTGGTAAACTCTCCACGAAGATAACGACATTTTTTACAACAAAATCACCGAGCGACTAAATCACCCTTTTGAACGATTTTGCTTGATTTCGTTGGCACAACCAATACCACAAGGTATTTGCAACTAGAAACACCCAATCCTGCATCATTACAAACAACAAAATTTCGAGATCTTTTAAAACGAGCTAACCTTTCTATGGCACACTTTCAGGCTAAATCAAGCAAATTCGGCAAATACACACGAATCTTAATCTATCCCATAAGCTCTGATACCAATTGTGGTATATCCTATATCATAACACGCTCAAATATAACACAGATAAACGTCACGCAAATCGTGCGATGCAACCTATTTAAATTAAGGTCGTATAAGTACCGAGTACTTCAATTTATAACATTTAATATAATCTTATAGTAGTTACGTCGTGCTATCGTTCGGGCTATCATAATTAAAGAGGTCATGACATGACGTTCGAGGAGTTAGGATACTTTAAATCGTAAATCCAACAACATCGTCGATACGCCATCCGAAGAGGCCTCATTATGAAACTCCCTAGTATTATAGCACTTTGATAACCACTCAATATTCTATATAGCATAATCACCGACTAATCGTTTTAGTAAAATAATATTTATAAAGTGAAAACGTTTATAAATATACTTTTCGTAAAAATGACCTAATTTGGTCGTTTTAAGCCCGTTGCTCGCGTTTCTTACGTCCACGTCTTCGTAGTAAGACGAGCGATCAAAATATTACATTTTCAAGTTTTTAAGATTCTGCGATGAATAGTAAAATTACTGTTCACAACAGCTCGTTTGTCGTTTTAGGCTTTAATTGGCGTAAACTTGTAATCGTAATAACTTATTCGTTTTAATCCCGATTTTAGTGATTCCTTCGAGTACGTTTTTGTTATTAAAAGAGGTATTATATTTTATAAAGTTAATCCCGCTGATGAATAGTACTTTTTACTGTTCATAGTTTATAAAATTACTTTTATAAACTTTAATTATCGAAAACGTCGTAGTTTATTCGTTATAGTTCCGTTTTTAGCGATTCTTTCGAGTACGATCTCGTAAATAAAAGTTATATCATATTTTAGATGTTTTAAAAATAAAAGTTGCTGTAATGAATAGTAACTTTTTATAAAAATAGTTTTATAAAAGTATTTATAGTCGTAAACTCGTTTTTAACGTATCTTTTTCGTTATAGATCGGTTTTTCGAGTTTCTTATCATTATGGAATCGTCATGAGGCGTATTATAACTTTAAAATATCAAAAGCTACTGCCTAAGATTCGAATTAAAACAGCCCCTATGTATTTAAGTGTATAACTTTATAAAAACTTGTTTTTATGTATTATTAACTTAGTAGTTTACTATAAAAACTCTTAAAAACACATTTGACACTTGTGGTACTTATAATAAAGTCCAATATCATCCCTAGTCCTTTGTTAAATTCATGTAACCAGTTTTTAACGCCCTTTTACTTTCATTATTTTCACATGTGAAGATTAAGAAACCTTATAAAACCCTAATTTAACCTAAACATGTTTATACTTAATCCATAGGTTAACATACTTTTATTTTTACTTTTCCATGATATATAGGACCATATGACATAAGAATAAGTGCATATAATCATAAACATAAATAATAACTCATTTTACATATTAGAAAGTCCTTAGTGGTGATTATGGCTATATTTAACATGTAACACATAAAATTATAAGAAATAAAAGTATAAAGGATTTAGAAAGACCTTAGTGATGATGTATAGGATGTAAAATGAATGCTAAACCCGTGTTTAGACTTAAATCCAAGCTTTCAAGCTTATAACCCTAGATTAGGTTTCCAAAACCCTAAACTTTACTTTTCTTCTAAATACTATACTTGCAAAAGAAGATCCAAGGTCTTAGTAAACACCTTAGAATACTACTTAAGTATGTTTGTGTATAATGGTTGAATAAATCTTAGAAAATCAAAGTGTGATCATGTTTGCAAGGGTTTTGTGCGTGGATTTAGGGTGTAAAAGAGAGAAAGAAAATGAAATTTGCATGTAAAGAAGTTATGGAAAGATCACTTATGCATGCATGGGTATTTATAGTATAAATATCTTCTTAACTTAACCATGGTTACTTTCTAACCCTAGGTTAAAGTTAACTTAACAAGTTGATAAAGGTGTAAGAGATCTTTTATAGTTTGAAAAGTCTTGGTCTCATTATATAAATTCGGCATATATATGTATATAAGATGTAATTTTTGATTATTTTGAGTATTGGGTATAATCGTGGGTATTCGTTTAGGCGTAGTTAGGTTTTAGAACTTCCGGGCGTAGTTAGGTTTAGGAACTTTCGGGTTTGCTAAATCGCATTTCTAATTATGATATACGTAAGATTTTACGTAGCCGATAAAAATAAGATGAACAAAGTTATTAATTTTCCTTATAATAATCATATAACACTTGCTTGATGTAAACATTTAATCGTTTAATGCCCGTTTACATTGTATGATCGTTTTCAGTTTATGCGATTTAACCTAACGTTTACGGTTTAAGAGTAAACGCGTAAAACCCTAAAAGTGAATTGTGAATTTCATAATTTCATACAATGACCTAAAATACGAGGTGTTATAAATGCACGTTTTTCCTATATTTTACACAGGACCTCGTGAAAGAAATATCGACGAATATTGGTGGAGAATTTACAAATCTGGAGATCTTGAAGTGTTGGAGTCTTGAAACTTCAAGGCGGCTGTTCAACACACAATCTTGCTCAATAAACTCAACATGGAGAATCTACCGAGCAAATATCAGGGGAGTTTCTCATTCTAATTCTTTTTAATTCCCGTATTTAATGTTTTATTATACAACGAGGATGTTGTATATTTAAGTGGGGGGGAGGTTGAATTTAGATATGTTTCTTGCCTTATTTTAATACTAATTTGCCTTAATTATGCTACAAAATTTTTTAAAAATAATAATAATTTTTTTTTCAAGATTGTTTGTAAAATTACTTGATTCATAACTGCGACACAATAACCCTTGTTAGATATTGTGAGGATTTAACCTTATCCATTTCCAAATGTTTACCCAAATTCCATAAAATATGAGTGTGCCGGTGATGTAGTAGACTTTAGAACTTGGCTTGGTATATCTATTCGAGACCGCAGTGATAAGTACTATGGATTTAGATGGAGTAACTTGTTTAAATTGGTAAATTTTAGGATTACACCCAAATCGCCTTTACATGTTGCTTATTAACTAACTACACTGGTTAGTTAACCCCCGTATAAACCCTTTGTTTACTCTCACTTTAAGAGTAAGATACCCCTAGAACAACCCATAGAGCCAATCCTTTAGGAATTACACCAATTATTTGTTTCGTTACACCTTTACACCTTAGACCTACCATGTTTAGATATACGTTTTTTAACAGTGTTAGTTGCTTAAAGTGTAAAGTTTGTATTTCCCGAGTCTTGTGTCAAAATTTTCTATCTTTGGTACGGTTGGAAATTTACACATCGCAAATGGGAATGTATATTATAGTTAAAACTCATGTATTTTTACTACATCGCAATTAATGGTACGTCCGAAGATTGAAGGAATTATCAAAAGGAATTTTAGAATTTTTAATGATCGTGAAGGATTGGGGGTAATGGATGATGATATACATGAGTTTGTATTAGTATAGTGTTAGCAAAAAAATTGAAAAAATTAGAAAAATCGCAACAAAAAAGAAGAGGAAAGTTTGAAGATAATCGTTTGCATCTACCAGAAGGAATTTACACGATGGATCGATTTTTATTCGTATGTTATATACAATATCGACGATGTAGTGTATTGATAATAGGTGGAAGATATCACCACTTGGCTTGTAAATGTTATGTAAAGTATAGGATGAATGGGAAGTTGACCGTTACAGGAATGCCAACTTAGGTTGTTTATCTATGATCAAGACGTTGTAAATAGTTGTGTCTTTATCATGGTAACGGTCGAGAAAAAATGTCTAGCAACTTGTATTTTAGACTTAATCTATTTGTTTCGTAATTTTTATTTAACAACAATTTATTTCCCTTTCCTAATCATTAACCATGGGTTTTACGCGAATGAGGATGTGATCGAGCATGCATGTCTATTCTGTCGTTACGACCATGTATGCATGTCTCAGCTGCTTTGTTGGTTTATTACTATTGGTGAAAGTTAGAAGATCCATACCCTATATTACTCTACTATTCCTACTCTTTAGCTTATTCGAGGTGGGAGTGAGCAGTCACATGTGTCTATCTCGTCGTTACGGGTGTGTATGTGTGGTCTTTGTCGCCCTCCTAGAATATTGGTATCGATAAAGATTAGTTAGAGTAATCAACCATAATAAGCTTATCATTAAAAACCCATTTTACCTTTATATAACTTTGGTTATCTAGCCTTTTACGGTGTGTGGAGATGTATATTGTTATGTCGTTGTGTTAGATGTAAATTTTTATGATTCAAGTTTTAAAATTATATTTTCCGACTTAACCAAAAAACAACACTTTAAAGGTGCAGTTGTAACTCCGATTCGGTCGGTAGTTTCGTGGTACGAGGGTTTTGTCAAACATTGAAGCGATGTTAAATCTTTAATTTATTTTTATTTTGGTTATTAATCTAAGTTAATTTCTAATCTGAAGTCAAATCCTAGGCTAATCCCATGTCCAGGTTCTCCTCTTAATTATTACAGGTAAAGGGGTTTCAGCTCTGCAGTGGAGGGACTTGGCATGGGTTTGGGTTGTGAACTACTATCAATTTAGCACTTTAACCCACAAAATCAAATTATAGAAGATAAAAGAGCGGACGAGCCTTATGGATAAAAAACTGTATTTAGCCATCATTAATCGATTAGAAGTTAAGTTTGTTTATTCAAGTGAATGATTACTTATCTGGAAGAGGGATTCATTCTCTAGACTTAGGCAGTAGTGACTTCATTAAAGGAAGGAAGATATAGCGTACACATGGTGAAAACCGGAAATTGCGACTAACAACAATCCAACCGATCCAATTGCCACTCAATTGGCTGCCATAGCCGCGAAATTAGAGGCAATTGAAACAATGAAGGAATTTATAGCAGCTTTAAAGGAAGGAGATCGATCGAGATCCAGAGGAAGCAATAATTCTGATGGGGAAAGTGGGGTCGATAGTCGTTTAGACTCTATAACAAGATTGATTTCCCGAATTTTAGTGGCAGAGACCCTCGCGGTTGGCTGTTGAAAGCCGAGAGGAAGAAATATACTTCAGGTATTATCAATACCGGATGAAGAGAAGGTAGAGATAGCTTCGATGCACTTAGAAGGGGATGCCTTGGACCTCTATGCATGGCTCTCTGACGACCATTCACTCACTTTTTGGGAAGAATTAGTTCAAGCCTTTACCAAAAACTTTGGCCCTATAGAATTTCAGAACCCGGATGAGTTCCTTTGTAGCATTAAACAAACTGGTTTTTTCATGATATCAACAAAGAGTTCGCCTAAGAGATCATCTCGGGTTTAAATTGGCCCCTGATCATTGTCTTTTGGAGGTTGTCTAAACGAGATTCCTCAATGATGAATTTAAAATCAATTGTATGAAATTCACATGCCCATACAGTATATAGGGCCATGAGTCTGGCTCTAGAGTTTGAATCTAAACTCACCAACCACCGACCTGGAAAAAATGCTTCTTAGACCCCAAATTCAAAACCTTCTCAGCCAGATTTAGATCTAAACAACAACCTTACCACCCAAAACAAACCCAACCAGAAAAACTAAATTTCTGAACTTTCGACATAAAACAAAACTGTATTAATTAAAAGGGGAATGCTTCAGATGTGGCGATAAATAAGGATCGGGACATCGTTGCAAAACTGGCACCTTCAAGGTCTTAGACGCTAATGATGATGTCTAAGAATCATTTACAACAGATCTAAACGACCTCGAGTCTGACCAGGAAGAAACTGCCGAAATCGGTTTCATGCAATTCTGGGAAAGCCGCATCCTACCACGATGAAGGTCTACGGTATGCTTAATTCCACTGAAGTTTTAATTTTAATTGATGGAGGTTCTACACACAATTTCATTTCAGATGTCTTGATGAATGAACTTAAGCTTGCTACTCAGCCGGTAGTGCCTTTTGGGGTTCAAATTGGTAACGGGGATGTAATTCATTGTGGTCAAATCTGTAAAAATCTTAGTGTACAGATTAATGATCTCAAAATCACTCAAGATTTTCATCATTTTTCTCTTGGAGGAGCTGATCTAGTTTTAGGGGTTCAATGGTTAGCCACGTTAAATACGGTTCAAGCTAACTGGAAAGAATTGTTCATGATTTTTTCCATAGATGGGAAGCGATATAAACTACAAGGCATTATAACCGGCCCCCAAAAATCATCCAGTTTCCAATATCTAGCCGTTTTTTGAACAGAAGTTACCCTCCATACCAGCCCCATACAACCTATTATTCACCTAATACAACACCATATTTGCGTGAACCTCAAATCTACACCCCTCTTAGATCACATACCCATTCAATTACACTTTTGACAAACTCCAACCCCACTAAAACATTGTCCTTACCGTTACCATACTCCTAAAAAATGAGATCGAGAAACAAGTGAAGAGCTGATGATGTGGCTGTATCTCAAAAATTAGTACCAGCACTTTTCAAGCACCTATATTACTAGTAGGAAGAAAGGAAATTATTGGCGAAATGTGCATCGATTATCGGGCCCCTTAACAAGATCTTATAGCTGATAAATCACCTTATTCCCAATATTGATGAGTTTTCTTGAAGAACTGTATGTGTATGGGACAAAAAAAATAAATGTAGCTACGGTATTTTCAAACTCGGTATCTGCGTCAGGGTATTATAAATCAGACTAGTCGCGGAACCCATAAGATTGAAAAAAATGCTTTTCGCAATCACTCGGGTCACTAGAATTCAAGTCATTGCCTTTTTGGTCTGATTATGATCCTACATTTTAGACCATTAATTCTGGTCACAATTAAATCATCGCATAAGCATCCGTTATTTGCTGATTATAATCTTATATTAGGGGTTAAAGCCACTTTCTCAACATGTTAAATGGGTGGAAATAATTATAAAATGGTGATCTTGTTAAACTAGCTCATAAAAGACTTTTACCCACTTACTGCTTAATGGCAATTTATACATTAGTAGTCCACTTGTCCAACTATCCAATGGAATAGAAACATTATTGTTGGATTTATTAGATTACCTACATAGTCAAATGTCTCATTAAACTCAAAAGGCAATTTCGTTAAATGTTAAGCCAAAAGCAGTATTCTTTAACAAAATTTGAAGGAACAATATTTATGATCTATGATTCTAAATGTATAATTACTATATGGAGCGCTATACACGGCATATAGGTTTATGGTCCGTATCACTAGATACCGTTTATGATATGTCCGCATACAAAAATCAAGGTAAATAAGTATATTGATAACATAAACTTGCATACAACGATATACAAAGGCAATCGAAGATATAAACAAAACCAAAAATTCAGATCTTCATAATAATGGCTAATACCCGAAGGTATTAGCCTTCAAACATCATAATTAATACAAGAGTAATGGCTTAGCCAAGGTAAACTAACCAAGTTAACGAATGATACCAAAAACTGAACACATTACAAAAGTATAAGAAATTACACGTTGTCTCCTATGGATTGGATTGCGTTGCAAGACCTCTTTTGCTCTTTTTCTCCTCTGAAAATTGACTTTTGTGGTTTAGGTATCGAGAATATGATTTAGCACACTTAAAACTTATTTTTGAGTTTTCTATTTATACTGTCTGGATAGTCGTGTTCGATTCTGGTATCCAAAGGTTGGATACGACCTATTGGGGGTTTCTTAGAGTAGGGACCACGTGTTGGGATTCTGAAAGCTTCTACAAGCTTAATTTGTTGGACTCAAGTTTAATACTGTAGTGAACGATCTATGTTGTTAATGAAGATTGAGAATAAAGGTCTTAAGTCTTTATTACTGCTAGCTTTGTCAGTTGTACTGCAAGTACCAATGTTAGTCTGCAGTAATAGTTAGTATTCTTAGTTAGTATTAGTATTGCTAGTATATTGTATTAGTATGCTTATGAGATATGCATGAGATAAATTAGGAATAGATATGCATTATCTCTTAACGCGTTTTGATAAAAGCCATTTGGGGTTCTTAGTCTTTATAAAAGGAACAAATTGGCATTAGTTAGTAGGAGGGATAGTTCTAAACTGATCAATAGAGATCAACTAGCAATCATAGTTTTGTAATCTGTAACCTAGGCAGATTTAAGTTATAATACAAAGTTCTTTTATGATTATTGATACTGTTCTTCTTAGCATTATTGATTAGTTTTCGCATAATCAATAGTGTTCAAATCAGTGTTTCATTATTGTTGCTTTAGAATTATCTAAAGGAACAAAACCTTTTACAAGCTAATATTAAGATGAGTTATCAAAATATTAGATTTTCATATTTTAAGTCCTCTGGTGAACAGTACTTTTTACTGTTCATATACTTTTATAAAATTACTTTTATAAAATTAATCGTCGTAAACTCGTAAATGTCGTATCTTATTCGTTTTAACTTCGATTTTAGTGATTCTTTCGAGCACGTCTTCGTAATTAAAAGTTATATTTATTTATGATATTTATAAAATAAAAATACCTGATGTAAACAGTAACTTTTATAAAATTATTTTTATAAAAGTATTAATTATCGTAAACTTACGAAATGCATAACTCCTTCGTTATTGATCAAAAATTTATGATTCTTAATGTTTTAGAATCCTAAAAATATGTACTATCTGAGAAAAATATCCAACCTTTTAGGTCAGAGGTGGTTTTTAATCATTTTTTATAAAATTTCTTTTATAAACACGTTTATTCTCGTATAACTTGTAAATTACGTATCTCCATCGTTATAAATCGGATTTTGAAGTTATTTACATATCCAGAATACTCATGAGATGTATTATTTTATAAAAATATAAAACAAACACTTTATATTTCGAATTAAAACAGAATCATTTGATGTTTTTGGTGAAAATATGTTTAAACTTGTTTTTGTAACTTTTTAGTTTAGTAACTTGTTACAAGTCCTCTACAACCATTTATATCACATGTCCTTCCAAATTAAAGTCCTTAGTACATGATTTGTCCAATTATTGTTTAAGATAACAAGATCAACAAGTCCTTATACTTATAAACTTATTAGGTAACTTTTAAAACCACTAGTTTATATATACTTTTTATACATAAACCACACTTGTATAATGTATATATACTTTCATTCTCACATGTTCTTAACATCATTGATGACATCAAATAACGTCTATTTTATAGCATCATTTATCCCATGTTATTAACCCATTTTGTATAGTTATTGCAAAGAATTGTTACTTAATCGTTTATATTTGAGAATTACAGTAATTATGGAGTAACTGATGAAAGTTAGAAAAAGGCGCGCATTCTGGAGCTTAAATGAAGATATTTGGACATTTCCAATGGTTTATTGGTCGTGTTGACTAGCAGGTGACCTAGAGAATTCAACATGTAACGTTCTAATTCCATTGGATAGTTGGAAAAGTAGACTACTCGTGTATAAATTGCCATTAAGCGGTAAGTGGGTAAAGTCTCTATGAGCTAGGGTTTAACAAGATCACCATTGCTTTAATCCCTAAGATAGATTATAATCAGCAAATACGGATGATACGGATTCTATTATGCAGATGCTTTATTATGACAAATTAATATGTCTAGGTTCTTAGGATGATTTAACGCCTAATCTTAAGAGAGTCTTCGAGAGAAGAAATCATTGCACATAATAAACAAACCACTTTAATAATCGGATTAATAAGGGTTAATACAGTTTCTGTATAGAAGGATCAAGTCCGCGTCATTTTATCCTTATGTTAATTAGCTTGCATGGGTAAAAGTTCTTTGAATTGATTATAGTCACCAACTAAATCATGCCAGTCTATCAGGCTGAAAACCCCCTTTTCCCGTTAGAATTAGGATTTAGACTGATATAGGTTTAACATAGGTTTAAAATAAAATAGAATTAACATAGAATAGATAACCAAGATATTAATTAAATTGATAGATTTAACCTTGTTTCAAGTGTTCGATACCCTACTTACCACGAAACTACTACCCATCGGGTACACTGCCTGTTAAAGTGTTGTTTTTGGTTTAGTCGGCAAAATATAAATTTAAAACTTGAATCAATAAAATATACACCACACAACGACACATCAAGTTTTTGGCGCCGCTGCCGGGGAGTGAAAATTAATCTTGATTTTTATTTGATATTTTGGTTTTTAACCTTAGATTAAGCCCTTAGGAGTAGTGTAGTTTAGAATAATTTGTATTCTTGTTTATTGTGTTTGTGTGATACGACGTATTCAGTCTTCTGAATATGACGTATTGGTTATTTAACTATTTTTCTAGTAAGATTCTTTCAGGATGGATGATCCCAACATGACTATGAAAGAATATATCAAGCTTGAAGAAGAAAAAGCTCGTAGGCGTGGTCGGGTGTTTAACTGGCAAACTGCTACATATGGGAAGATCAGGATTGATGACGATCTTCATGACCTTAGCTCTGTGGAAGCTGAATTCCCAGCTATAGTCATTAACGATGCCTTTGCACCACAGGATGCACTTCAGTGCAAATCTCAAGTAAGTACTCCTTTCAACGATGAAATCGACTTTAGAATATCATTTGACGAATCCGATGATGAGGATTACACAATAATTTGTGACAAAAACTCATTTTTTAAAATAATTTTGTCACATTATAAAAAGGATTTGCAAAATGATATTGATTAAGTGAATTGCTCTTTTGTTCCTCACCAAAGCCTACGGTCAGTTATTTTTATGGATTTAGATTCTTTAAAGGGTTTTCGAGAATGAATTTCCAGCCAGTGTTTATATGATGCTCAAACTTTACCTAACTCGATTTATTAACTGAACTGATTTTAAACCCTCAACATATCGATGAATTTAATTTGAAAGATGAAACATCATTGTCCGAATGTGATGAAGAGGAACAAAACATTTTAAACTTTAATGATCTATTTCCTTTTAACGTAATTTATCCTGATGAATTAAAAACGGATACGGACAATGATAATGATAAAGTTGATATTGAACACTCTTTTGGGGATTTATCTGTCAAACCGTTACATGATGTAATAAATACCGATGTTGGTGCCTATGCACATGGGTCAAATAATCTTTTGGAAACAAGTCATGATACATCTAATAAATTTTTCAAAACAGAAACTTTTGTCAAGGGATTAAATTTTAATATCATGACTTGGAATCATCTTAACAAAGGGATGTCATTCATTTTCCTAATCAAGAATTTGTATGTGTCATTTGGCATCCCGTTCGACCCCAAATTGTTTTATAAGGATGGGATTAAATTAGGGCAAGTCTAATTTAAAGACTTTTCTATAAACAATAGTGCTTGCTGGGAGACAACCCGAAATGTAATTTTTAATTTTTATCGAGTCTGTCTTCCCAGATTTTCTATACGGCGTATCCAAACCCCATGGATACGGCGTATCGACTATCTGGACGTTATCCAGTTTTTATTTTCAGCACAGTCAAAGTATCTACAAGTCTGAAGTGTTGGAGTCTTGAAACTTCAAAACGGCTGTTCAACACACGATCTTGCTCAATAAAGCTACATGAAGAATCACTACCTAGCAAATATCAGGGGAGTTTCTCATTCTAATTCTTTTTAAATTCCCGTATTTAATGTTTTACATATACAACGAGGACGTTGTATAATTCAAGTGGGGGGATGGAATTAGAATGTTTACTTGTCCTAATTTTCACACTAAAATGCTTAAATTAACTTTAAGACGGTTGTTCCAACACATTAATCTTGCTCTATTAAAAGCTAATGTAGAAAGATCTACCGAGCAAATATCAAGGGAGTTTCTCATTCTAATTATTTTTAACTCCCGTATTTAATGTTTTATCTATACAACGAGGACGTTGTATAATTCAAGTAGGGGGATGGAATTAGAATGTTTACTTGTCCTATTTTTCACACTAAAATGCTTAAATTATGCTCAAATTTTAAAAAAAATCAAGCATACTTTTGTGAAATTACTTGATACATAACCCGCACACAATAACCCTTGTTAGATATTGTGAGGATTTAACCCATTATTCGTTTCTAAAGTTACCCAAATTCCTAAAAATATAAGCTGTGCCGGTGATGAAGTAGACTGTAGAACTTGGATTTGGTATAATCTATTCGAGACCGCAGTGATAAGTTCTATGGATTTAGAGGGGAGTAACTTGTTTAAATTGAGTAAATTTTAGGGATTACACTCAACATCGCCTTTAAAATGTTTGCTCTATTAACATAAACTACACTGGTTAGTTATCCCCGTATAAACCCTTTATTTACTCTTACTTTTAGAGTAAGGATAATACATCTAGAAACAACCGTAGAGCCAATCTTTAGGAACTCACCAATTATTTTTTTCGCTACACCTTTACACCTAGCCTATCCTGTTAGATTCAAGTTTATTTTTTATAGTTGGCTTGTTCTTAAGTGTAAAGTTTGTATTTCCCGAGTCTTGTGTCAATTTTGGTACGGTTGGAAGAAATTTGCAAATCGCAAATGGGAATGTTATTTAAAGTAGAAGATTATCGCCACTTGCCTTGTAAAGTATGTAATGTATGGGATGTTTGGGAAGTTAACCGTTACGGGAACACCAACTTAGGTTGTTGTTTTTTATCTATGATCAAGACGTTGTAAATAGTTGTGTCTTTATCATGGTAACGGTCGGGAAAAAGTGTCTAGCAACTTGTATTTTAGACTTTAATCTTTTAGGTTTGGTAATTTTTATTTAATAACAATTTAATTCCCTTTCCTAATCATTAACCATGGGTTTTACGCGAATGAGGATGTGATCGAGCGTGCATGTTTATTCCGTCGTTACGGCCATGTATGCATGTCTCAGCTGCCTTGTTGGTTTATTACTATTGGTGAAAGTTAGAAGATCCATACCCTATATTACTCTACTAGTCCTACTCTTTAGCTTATTCGAGGTGGGAGTGAGCAGTCACATGTGTCTATCCCGTTGTTACGGGTGTGTATGTGTGGTCTTTGTCGCCCTCCTAGAATATTGGTATCGATAAAGATTAGTTAGAGTAATCAACCCTAAGCCTTATCATACAAACCCATATTTACCTTTATAAACTTGTTACTCCTTAGCTTTAGCGGTGATAGATGTGTATCCCTTGCCGAAGCTTTGATAGAATACTCGTCACAACCAAGCAATTGAGCGAATTAGTTACATGTTACCACATAGATTAGTTGAGTGATTTGAGTGTTTTCATCTTCCTATTTCGTGAGGTGTTTGGTTGTGTACTTGTAATAGATCAAATAAATGCTTTAACGGAAAATATCCTTAGGGATACATTTTTATAAACTTTTAAAGGCTACTTGAGGACAAGTAGGATTCAAATAACGTCTATTTTATAGCATCATTTATCCAATGTAATTAACTCATTTTGTATAATTATTGCAAAGAATTGTTACTTAATCATTTGTATTTGAGAATTGCAGTAATTATGGAGTACTTGGTGAAGTTATGCTAAAAGGCACGCATTTTGGAGCATAAACGAAGAGTTCGAGAAAGTCTACTGATCTGACAGAAAATACGCCGTATTATTCTAGACCTATATGACGTATCCAAGACTTTGACGAATCAAAAGACCATTGCCTGACTTTGAAGAATACGCCGTATCCACATCAACGATACGCTATATATAATACTTTGGTCAACGAAGAAGAACCAACTGATTTTACCTTAATACGCCGTATCCATCAAGAAGATACGGCGTATCAGTGCCTACACTTCACAGATAACCATAAGGAATTGGAGACATAAATACGCCGTATCAAGGGAGAACATCAATACGCCGGTACTCATAATTAGTAATAACATATTTCTAGAAGATATCAAACGTGGTCCTTACTCTAAGAAATCCTCAATACGTCGTATCCCACATTGCTCGATATGGGCGTATCGGGAGTTTCCAGACTCTATAAATAGACTATCCTAACACTCATTTAGGTACTGCAAGTGTATCCCTAAACACCAAGTCGAACAGAGACAAATAAAGGAGCCTAGAAGGTCATTTATGAGCTCAAGGATCATAGGACAAACTCTTGTAATTCTTACGCAACGAATACGCGTTCGATTAAGGTTTCTTTATTTTAATTGTTCATATATCACCGTGTGTATTTTTACAATTGACATGTTTATGTAAGACTAATGTTTGGTTTGTTATTGAATTGCTTTAATTTAGCATTGATTGTTACTTTTTGTTATCAATTTATATCGTTTATGGGCTTAAGTTTGCGATCCTATCATTCAAGATGGCTGGGTCTAGTCTACATATTAATGTGCTTTCAACTTCGGTGTTGTTTGGGCGTAGGCTAAGAGTCTGGGATAGCTCTCCATATTGCAATTGTTTTATTTAGATTCATAGGATCACATGTTATTGACCTATCCTTCCTTAGTTTAGATGAGCTTAGTTGATCCATACAGGTGACTGGGTATCAATGAGTACGTTCTTATTCTATTGGTAAGGACTCGGACAGTGGACTACTAGTATATAAAGAGCCGTTAAGCAGTAAGTAGGTAAAGTCTCCATGAGCTAGGGTTTAGTAAGAGCACCATTATTAATCTCCTAAGATAGATTATAATCAACAAATGATTGCTTTATGCGATGCGTCTAATTATGACAGAATTAGCGTGTCTAGGTTTAGGAAGAAGTATCGCCTAAGTCTAGGAAGGATATGCCCCTCGAAGATAAGTCAATCATTGCACTAATAAACAAACCAGCGTTTTATCGGATTATTCATGGTTGATATGTTTTCCTTACATTAGTTCTTGACCGTTCCTCTATTGTTTGTTTATCTTCTTGTGTGTGTTTATTGCTTTACTTGTCATCAAAACCTTAGGTTAGATAACTAAACCTTGTGTCAGTCTCTCAGGCTGAAACCCCCTTTTTTGCATTAGTTTTAGGTTTAACTTAGATAACTAAAATACTGATAGAATTAGGAATTAACGATCCCACTCTTAGTGATCGACACCCTACTTACCACGAATCTACCATCGACCGGGTACACTGCCCGTTAAAGTGTTGATTAAGTCGGCAAAATATAAATTTAAAACTTAAACTATATAATTAAATTGCACCAATGACACATCAAAGACCAATCATCCCAATCAAGCAATCACTGATCAATCTTCTTTCTCCTCAACAATGCCTTATTTCAGAGTAATTGCTACCAAAATTAAAAACTATACTTAAAATAAGCTTTGCACACAACTGCTTATCTTCATAACTTGGGACTGGTTGAGTAGGTTGCAAGGACACCTTGCATCCAGAAATGAGTAAAAATGTTAGAATTTTTTCGAGAAAAGAATTTTATGTTATATTAGCCCAAAAAAATTCGCGTCACTCTAAACTGTGATTGACATGTAAGGGGATGTTTGTCTAAGTTTATGTTTTGCGTTAGGCTTCTACTTCATAGGCAGCTTATGGTTTATGAATAATAAGCACATAAGCCCATACATAGTGTTTGGATAACTATGAGATTTTTTTTATCTTGATTTCGAATTTTTATATAAGGTTAACTCGTTATAAAAGTCCTTTTAATTGATGCTTAACATAATGTAAATAATAGTGTGACTCGTTTTTGAAACTCAAAACATTATTATACTATATAACAGTTGTTGAAGTGAACCATTCGAGCCCGCGCTCCTCTGCGGGGCGCAGGCTTTGACGTGATATGCTGCAATAGCAGAATTTGGCAGTGAAAATAATGCCCACATGATACATATAGTCAAACAATTATGAATGTTTATTCATAACATTCAATTTAAGTGCTTATCACATGGTTCAAGCTTATTTTGGGATCTGTTTATATTTGTAAAGGTTTATATCTAACAGATTCTAGAAGTTATTCGACCCAATACAGATTAGAATAACAAAAAAGAAGGCTCTCTAAACAGAAAGTGGGTTAAAAACCAACTTTTTATAAAATGTTGTGAAGAGGTTCAATGTATGACAAACACACTTTAGGCAACCTTCAATCCACCTTATCTATTTCTTTTTAGGTTTTTAATGACTATTTGGATCAGACATAACCTGAGTCAAATTACTTGTACCTAAGTAGAATAAAGTAGGATGCAGTTATACACCTTTTTTTAGCCGGTCAAGAAGGTTGTTATCAGTTGATTGATCTTTTGTTGTTTACTTGAGTTCCACACATCTTTCCAGCATAACGGTTCTTTACATGCACATTCATACACAAAACAAAAGTTTAAATCTAAGAACCGAGCCAAAGCTTAGTGCTAATACAAATAATGTCCAAAAACGTTATTTATATTTTTTGACCTCTCAATATTTTGATAATAACAAAATGTGAAAACGTTTATGATAAAATTAAACGTTTAATAAATTACTAATCATAAAATTCTATTCTAGGATTTAATCCACTTAAGGTATGGTATAAACAAATCATTAACCATGATTAGTGATCAAGAAAATTACTTTTTTCTTAAATCTTATACTTCTACAAAATGTTTTTATAAAATATAAAAACAAAATTATTTATTCATTAAAGAAGGAAATGTTTTATTAAAAACATAAAATTTGGAATTTTTCAACTTTTTCCCTCAAAATAGAAGGTTCCTTAACATTATACAACCTTCACACAAAAGGACAAAATGGACGGAGATATAGCGGCGGACCCCTCTATAGGGTCGGCCGGACCCTTTATATATAAGGGGAACGTCTGGGACCGCCACAGAACGGTTATTTTTTGTCCTTTTGTGTGTGGAGGTTGGATATGTTATGGAACCTTCTATTTTGAGGGGAAAATTAGAAAATTCAAAATTTTAAGTTTGTATAAAAATTTCGCTTCTTAATGAATAAATAATTTTTTTTATATTTTTATAAAAACATTTTTGTAGAAGTAAAGTTTAAGAAAAATTATTTTCTTGATCACTAATCATGTTTAATGATTTGTTTATTCATACCTTAAGTGATTAATCCTAGAAATAGAATTTTATGATTAGTAATTTATTAAACGTTTAATTTTATCATAAACGTTTTCACATTTTGTTATTATCAAAACATTGAGAGGTCAAAAAATATAAATAACGTTTTTTGGAATTATTTTGTTATTAGCACTAAGCTTGGCTCGGTTTTAGAATTAAACTTTTTGTTTGGTGTAATGAATGTGCAGGTAATAGTCGTTATTCTGGAAAGATGTGTGTCCTGTGTGTGAAACGCTGTAGTAAACGCAAGAAACAGTCCGAGTCGCACCGCAACCTGAGTACTCAACAACTCTTCTTGCCGGCTAAATGTATAACTGCATCCTACTTTATTCTACTTAGGTACAAGTAATTTGACTCAGGTTATGTCTGATCCAAATAGTCATTAAAAACCTAAAAAGAAATAGATAAGGTGGATCGAAGGTTGCCCAAAGTGTGTTGTCATTACATTGATCTTCACAACATTTTTAAAAAGTTGGTTTTTTAACCCCTTTTGTTTAGAGAGCCTTCCTTTTTTTTTTTTTGGTTTTAAAATTCTATTCTGTATTGGTCGAATAAGTTCTTGAATTTTAGATATAAACCTTTACAATATTACAGATCTCAAAATAAGCTGAACCAGTTGGATAAGCACTTATATTGAATGTTATGTATAAACATTCCATAATTGGTTTGACAGTATTTGTATCATGTGTGGCTTATTTTCAATGCCAAATTCTGCTATTGCAGCAGATCACGTCAAAGCCTGCGCCCCGAAGAGGAGCGCGGGCTTGAATGGTTCACTTCAACAACTTGATATATAGTGTAATCTTGTTTTGGAGTTTCAAAAATGGAGTCACACTACGTATTTACATTATGTTTAAGCATCAATTAAAAGGATTTTATAACGAGTTAACCTTATATAAAAAAAGGCGAAATCAAGATAAAAAAAATCTCTTTGATATCCAAACACTATGTATGGGTTATTGCTTATTATTCGTACCCATAAGCTGCCTATGAAGTATAAAGCCTAACGCAAAAATAAACTTGACAAAACCCCCTTATGTCAATCACAGTTTTAGAGTGACGCGGATTTTTTTAGGCTATATAACATAAAATTCTTTTCTCGAGAAAGTATCTAATATTTTTTACTCATGTCATGGATGAAGGTGCTTGCAACCTACTCAACCAGTCCCAAGATATGAAGATAAGCAGTTGTGTGCAATGTTAATTTTAAGTATAGTTTTTATTTTGGTTTAGCAATTTACTTGAAATAAGGCATTGTTAAGGAGAAAGAGATTGATCAGTGATTGTTGATTGGGATGATGGTCTGTTGATGTGTCATTGGTGTGCTATTTATTTATGATAGTTTAAGTTTTAAATTTATATTTTGCCGATTAATCAAACTTTAACGGGCAGTTACCCTGGTCGATGGGAGATTAGTGTAAGTAGGGATGTGATCACTAAGAGTGGATCGTTAATTCCTAAATTCTATCAGTATTTTAGTTATCTAAGTTAAACCTAAAACTAATGCAAAAACGGGGGGTTTCAGCCTGAGAGACTGACACAAGGTTTAGTTATCTAACCTAAGGTTTTGATGACAAGTAAGGCAATTAAACACACACAGAAGATAAACAAACATAGGAGGATCGATCAAGAAATAATGTCAGAAAACATATCAATCATGAATTAAACCGATAAACGCTGGTTTGTTTATTAGTGGCAATGATTGACTTTATCTCGATGGGCAATATCATTCCAAGACTTAGGCGATATTCTTCTCCTAGACCTAGGACATGCTATTTCTGTTCATAATTAGACGTATCCGCCATAAAGCAATATTTGTTGATTATAATCTATCTTAGGAGATTAATAATGATGCTCTTACTAAACCCTAGCTCATGGAGACTTTACCTACTTACTGCTTAATGGCTCTTTATATACTAGTAGTCCACTGTCCGAGTCCTTACCAATAGAATAAGAACGTACTCATTGATACCAAGGTCACCTTATGGATCAACTAAGCTCACTAAACTAAAGGCAAGGATAGGTCAATACTTGTGATCCTATGATTCTAGATATATAAATTTCAATATGGAGAGCTATCCCAGACTCTAAGCCATTAGCCAAACAACACCGAAGTTGCAGCGCATTAAATATGTAGGACTAGACCCAGTTGAATGATAGGTCGCATACTTAAGCACATAAACGAAATATAATTGATTAAAATAATAACAATCAATGATTTATTAAGCAATCAAGATAACAAACCAAATACATTTAGATCTTCATAAACATGTCATTGTAAAAATACACACGGTTTAATATATGAACAATTAAAATAAAGAAACCTTAATCAAACGCGTATTCGGTTGCGTGAAGATTACAAGAGTTTTCCTATGATCTTGAGGCTCTTTTATGACCTTCTAGGCTCCTTTATTTGTCTCTTGGTCGACTTGGTGGTTTAGGGATTCACTTGCATACCTAAAACTGAGTTTAGGTCGTCTATTTATAGAGTCTGGAAACTCGTCGATACGCCATATCGAGCAATGTGGGATACGACGTATTAGGGATTTTTAGAGTAATGACTTCGTTTTGATATATTCTAGATATATTTTATTACATATATTATGAGTACGGCGTATATGTGTCTCCTGGATACGGCGTAATTATGTCTCCAGTACGTATGGTTATTTGTGAAGTATAGGCCGGATAGCCGTATCTTTTTGATGGATACGGAGTATTAGGTTTAATAAAACCAGTTGATCTCTTCTTCGTTGACAAAGTATTATATCGGCGTATCGTTGATGGTGGATAAGCGTTATTCTTCAAAGTTCAAGCAATGGTTTTTGATTCGTCAAAGTCTTGGATACGTTGTATAGGTCTAGAATAATACGGCGTATTTTCTGTCAGATCAGTATAGACTTTCTCGAACTCTTCGTTTATGCTCCAAAATGCGTGCCTTTTAGCATAACTTCACCAAGTACTCCATAATTACTGCAATTCTCAAATACAAACGATTAAGTAACAATTCTTTGCAATAATTATACAAAATGGGTTAATTACATGGGATAAATTGATGCTTATTAAAATAGACAATATTGAATCCGTTTTGTCCTCAAGTAGCCTTTAAAAGTTTATAAAAATGTATCTCCTTAAGGATATTTTCCGTTAAAGCATTTATTTGATCTTTTACAAGTACACAACCAAACATCTTACGAAATAGGAAGATGAAAACACTCAAATCACTTAACTAATCTATGTGGTAACATGTAACTAATTCGCTCAATTGCTTGGTTGTGACGAGTATTCTATCATAAGCTTGGCAAGGATCCACATTTCACCGCTTAAAAGCTAAGGAGATAAGGAAGTATCAAGTTTTATAAAGGTAAATATGGGTTTATATGATAAGGCTTAGGGTTGATTACTCTAACTAATCTTTATCGATTCCAATATTCCAGGAGGGCGAAAAAGACCACACATACACACCCGTAACGACGGGATAGACACATGTGACTGCTCACTCCCACCTCAAATAAGCTAAAGAGTAGGAATAGTAGAGTAATATAGATTATAGATCTTCTAACTTTCACCAATAGTAATAAACCAACAAGGCAGCTGAGACATGCATACATGGCCGTAACGATGGAATAGACAAGCACGCTTGATCACATCCTCATTCGCGTTAAAAACCTTGGTATTGTTTAGGATAGGGAAATAAAATTGTTGTTAAATAAAAAATTAAAAAATAAATAGATTAAGTCTAAAAAACAGTTGCTAGACACTTTTTTCCCGACGTTACCATGATAAAGACACAACTATTTACAACGTCTTGATCATAGATAAAAAACAACAACCTAAGTTGGCGTTCCCGTAACGGTCAACTTCCCAATCATCCCATACTTTACATACTTTACAAGGCAAGTGGCGATATCTTCCACTTTATACATTCCCATTTGCGATTTGCAAATTTCTTCCAACCGTACCAAAATTGACACAGAACTCGGTGAAATACAACTTTACATTTAAGAACTAAGCAACGATTAAAAATAAACTTAATCTAACGGATAGGCTAAGGTGTAAACGTGTAGGAATAAAATAATTGGTGTAGTTCCTAAAAGATTGGCTCTACGGGTTGTTCTAGGGGTATCTTACTCTTAAAGTAAGAGTAAATAAAGGGTTTATACGGGGATTAACTAACCAGTGTAGTTAGTTAATAAGCAACATGTAAAGGCGATTTGAGTGTAATCCTAAAAATTTACCAATTTAAACAAGTTACTCCATCTAAATCCATAGTACTTATCACTGCGGTCTCGAATAGATATACCATCCAAGTTCTAAAGTTCTACTACATCACCTGCATCACTTATATTTTATGAATTTTGGGGGGTAAACATTTTAGATACGAATAAGGTTAAATGTCAACCAATATCTAACAAGGGTTATTGTGTGCGGGTTATGTATCAAGTAATTTCACAAAAGTATGCTTGAATTTTTTTAAAATTTAAGCATAATTTAAGCATTTTAGTATGAAAAATAGGACAAGTAAACATTCTATAATTCCATCCCCCTACTTGGATATTATACAAGTCTCGCTTGTATAGATAAAACATTAAATACTGGAATTAAAAAGAATTAGAATGAGAAACTCTCCTATATTTGCTCGGTAGATTCTCCATGTAGCTTTATTGAGCAAGATTATGTGTTGAACAGCCATCTTGAAGTTTCAAGACTCCAACACTTCAGGATCTCTAGATTTTGTAAATTCTCCACCAACATCTATTGATTTTCTTTCATAAGGTCTTGTATAAATTCTCAAAAAACAAATGCAAATCTATCTCCGTGTATTTGTTTGGTTAGACTCGAAATAAATACCTAAAACTAGACAGGAAGTCAATACGCCATATCCATTCCCCAGGATACGCCGTATTGATACATGTATACGCTGTATTTATTTAATGAATATGTCGTATAGACTGTGCTAAAAATAAAGACCAGATAACGTCCAAATAATCAATACGCAGTATCCATGGGGTTTGGATACGCCGTATAGAAAATCTAGGAAGACGGACTCGATAAAAATTAAAAATACATTCCGGGTTGTCTCTCGACAATCACTTTTGTTTACAAAAAAAGTCTTTAAGTTAGACTTGCCCCAATTTAATCCCATCCTTATAAAACAATTTTGGGTCGAACGGGATGCCAAATGGCACATACAAATTCTTGATAGGCTACAATGAATGGAAATCCCTTTGTTATGATGTTTCCATGTCATGATATTAAATTTAATCCTCTTGATAAAGTTTTAGTTTTGAAAAATTTATTAGATTTATCATGACTTGTTTCCAAAAGCTTATTTTGACCCATGTGCATAGGCACCAACATCAATATTTATTACATCAGGTAACGGTTTGACAGATAAATCCCCCGAAGAGTGTTCAATATCGACTTTATCATCATCATTGTCCTTATCCGATTTTGAATCTTTGGGATAAATTACGTTAAAAGGAAATAGATCATTAAAGTTTAAAACGTTTTGTTCCTCTTTATCACATTCGGATAATGATGTTTCATCTTTCAAATTAAATTCATCGATATATTGAGGACTTAAAGTGGGTTCAGTTAAGAAATCTAATTTAGACTTTAGAGCATCATTGTAAACAATGGCTAGAAATTCATTCTCAAAATCTTTAAAGTAGTCTAAATCATTAAAATAACTGACCATAGGCTCGGGTGATGGAAACGAAGGCATGTTGACTTTATCATTATTATTTTCCGAATCCGTTTTCAAATCATTGACAGAAATAATTTTATTGGAAAATGAATTTTTGTCATAAATCACCATGTAATCTTCATCGTCGGATTCGTCAAACGATATTCTAAAGTCAATTTTATTGTCGTTAAGAGAACTTACCGTAGCTCACATGAGGAGTGTTTCTGCTTAGATATTAATGTGTCCGTTAAAGACCTATAGCTGGGGATTTCAGTTGTCAACAGATCTATGGTCCCGGTATCGTACTTCTTTATCCCAGATTTACCATACATAGCAGTTTCCTGTTAGCCACTTAGCCACACCTACTAGCTTTTTTCTGCATCAAGCCTGATATAACTCCTCTCCATTAGTATGTTTGGGGTCGGTCATTTTATCATGTAATAAATTCTCGCTAGGAAAGGAAATCTGTCAAATAGCTTAATAACACCGTATCAGTGACACTAAATACGCGTTATTAGAGGACTAGAGTCGGAATACGCTTATTGGGTTTGAAAAAAATTTTTATAATGTCGTATCAATATAATTGAATCGCCGTAATTGAGTATTTGACTCAGAAAGTTACAAGCGATACAGTAACTATGCAGGAAACACTACAAGCACACAATATGCAAAAAATATAAAATGCAAAAAGCAACACACAAATCAAACACACAATATGCAAATCTACACTATACTATAAACTAAAATAATAAAACACTAATAAATAAGAAATTAAAACAACTTCACCTTCGGGCAAACGGCACCAAAACTGATGTGTCGTTGTGTGGTGTTTATTTATGATAGTTCAAGTTTTAAATTTATATTTTGCCGAATTAACCAAATGAACACTATAAACGGGCAGTGTCGGGTCGTGTAGATTCGTGGTAGTAGGGTGTCGATCACTAGAGCGAGAGGGTAATTCCTAATTCTAACAGTCTTTTTAGTTATCTAAGTTAAACCTAAAACCTAATGCAAAAAGGGGGGTTTTTCAGCTGAGAAGACTGGCACAAGGTATTAATTATCTAATCTAAGGTTTTTTTGATGACAAGTTAAAGAAAAAAAAATAACAAAAACAATAAACACACACAAGAAGATAAACAAACTATAGAGGAACGATCAAGAACTAATGTAAGGAAAATATATCAACCATGAATAAATCCGATAAAACGTTGTTTGTGTATTAGTGCACTTGATGGAATTATCTCGAGGCCTATCATTCCTAGACTTAGGTGGTACTTTTCCTAAAAGACCTAGGACACGCTATTTCTGTCACAATTAGAAGTAAACCGCTTTAAGCAAGCATTTATTGATTATAATCTATATTAGGTGATTAATAATGGTGCTCTTACTAAACCCTAGATCATGGAGACTTTACCTACTTACTGCTTAACGGCTCTTTATATACTAGTAGTCCACTGTCCGAGGTCCGTACAATTAGAATAAGAAAGTACTCATTTTACCAATGGTCACCGTACCTTATGGCTATACAAGCTCACTAAACTAAAGGCAAGGATATGTCAAATTTGTGATCACTATGATTATAGATATATAAATTGCTATGAGAGGCTATCCCAGACTCTTAGACTATGCCAAACAACTCCCGAATTGCTGAACTTTAAATATGTTAGGACTAGATTAGTTAAATGATAGGTCACATACTTAAGCACGTAAACAAATATAAATTGATAAACATAAACAACAATCAATGATAAATTAAGCAATCGAGATAAACAAACCAAACATTAGATCTTCAGAAAACATGGTGATACATAAAGTATCAGCCGTAGTCATTGTTAAAATTACACCTCGGGTCTTGATATATGAACGATTAAATTAGAGAAACCATAATCGAACGCGTATTCGGTTTCGCTCGAAGATTACAAGAGTGTTCCTATGATCTTGAGGCTCTTTTCTGACCTTCTAGGTCCTTTAGTTCGCTCCGTGGTCAACTTGGTAGTTTAGGGATTCACTTGCACACCTAAAACTGAGTTTAGGATCGTCTATTTATAGAGTCTGGAAACTCGTCGATACGCCGTATCGAGCAATGTGGGATACGGCGTATTAGGGATTTCTTAGAGTAAGGACCACGTTTGATATCTTCCAGAATATTTTATTACTATATTGTGAATACGGCGTATTGATGTCTCCTGGATACGGCGTATTGGGTCTCCAATCCTTCGTGGTTATTTGTGAAGTGTAGGCACGGATACGCCGTATCTTCTTGATGGATACGACGTATTGAGGTAAAACTAGTTTTTCTTCTTCGTTGACCAAGTATTTTTTAATATTACGGCGTATCATTGATGTGGATACGACGTATTCTTCAAAGTCAGGCAATGGTCTTTTGATTCGTCAAAGTCTTGGATACGTCGTATAGGTCTAGAATAATACGGCGTATTTTCTGTCAGATCAGTAGACTTTCTCGAACTCTTTGTTTATGCTCCAAAATGCGTGCCTTTTAGCATAACTTCACCAAGTACTCCATAATTACTGCAATTCTCAAATATAAACGATTAAGTAACAATTCTTTGCAATAATTATACAAATGGTTAATTACATAGAAGATATAGTTGCTATAAAATATAGAACGTTTTTGATTGTCATCAGTTCTCTATCCAAAGTATAAAATTATGTGTGAAGTAGGATTTGTGAATGGTTAATTACATAAGGAAATTAAAATAGTTTTAGGATAGGCGACAATGAATATTTTGCAATAAGCTAGGGCGAAGATAATAGGCATAACACGTGGTTTTGGTCCATTATGTTGTAGTTTATGTTATTCTAGACCTCTGCACATATCTCGGAAGGCTCTCTTGCACGCTTGTTTGTACTGATATTTAGAAGCTTCTATTTTTTTCATTTTTGGTTTGATCGTATCGAATTGACTACGAACAATATAATAATAATATGTTTTTCCCCATGGCACGTTTTATATGCTCAGTTCTTTTTGTACGCTTCATATACTAATCCAGAGTTCTAAATTAGGATCTGAGTTTTTGCTCTTTGATGTGTTTCTTTCATTGTGATTTCATTCTTATTTGTTTTTGTTTTTCTGTGACAGATGTTGTCCTATACCACAACTGCTATCATATATTGATAATTGCGGTGTTATTTGGTCCATATGTTTTGTTTCTACCTCAATGTGAAATAAGGTGGTCGTGCACTACCAAACACCCAAATTATAACATTTCGCATATTTTAGTTCATTTTACGTCACTATGGTTTTCATATATTATTTTAGTCTTGGTACGCATCTACTTTTTAAAAATTGATACAGTTTAATTTAAAATCGCGTAGGCCAAAATAATCATTCAATGTAAACGGTTACCAAACAAATTAAGATTTACGTCAAGCAAGTGTTAGATAATTATTTGGAGGATAATTATTGACTTTGTGTGTTTTATTTTTATTGGTCAGTAAAGGTTTTACTTACCGCAATAAAATACGTTTGGCATACCTGGGATTCCTAAAACTATCTAGACTCACAAACATATTACCCACTTGTTATTCTCTAAACACAAAAATTATACAATTTTTGTGTCATTAAGCCTACAAGGGCCGGTTATGTTATCTAGTAACATTAACATGAGACAAACTTTGTATACTATGGTTATTAACCACCTTAAGTACACCATTATCCCATATAACTAGAAATTGTCAAATCATTAGTACCCTAAACTTAATCTTAGGCGTCATATGTCTTAGGGATTATGAGGTTCCTCTTTCAATGTCTTACTACCTCTTACAACATGTAACCTTAACCAATAACTTACCATAGTTAGTTTAAGGATAGTGTATGATTAGTTTATGGTTAGGAAACCTTACACTCTAGCACACTTCTTTGTTTTTCTTCTATAGGTCACGACACAAGGATCATGTGCTATATACACAAACAATGGCTAAATCTTGTACATCTATGTGTGATTAAAGCAATGTACTTAACAAAATCTATACAAGATTCAAATCTTGTTTTTCCCTCTATTTGCCGAATTGTTCCACACACACAACACCAAACAAAAATACTTGCTAAAGTACATGTACAAACATTTAGTCATTAATGAAAGTACTTAGGGCCTAATATACATTATGTAAAGATTATACATGATTTTCTTTTGCTCCATACTACTTCACGTCACAATCACAACAATATAAACATGAGATCTAAAGCAAATCATGTACATCACCTAAGTCATTAAAACATGTACTTAGACAAGCTTAAGCTTCCCTAAAACCACTTAAGCTTGAACCAAAACTACCTATCCTCTCTAAGCTAATGAGACATAGTTTTAGGAAGTGGTTTAGAGATATTTTCTCTATAAATACAAGAGTTCACACTAAGAGTGTTTATACACTCCTTTCGCTTAACCACAGGTTTTGCAAAAACTATCCCTTGTTTCTCTCTTTATTTCGGGGGTTTCCCGGACAACCGAGACACAACCCACACAAACACGACACACATTTGTAATCAAAGGAGTTCAAGATATAAAACCTAGTGATCCAAAGAATCTAGGGTTTCGTTATAAGGGTTATGGGAGGCAAGAAAGATTCGGGTTTGAAGCTTAGGATGGGTTATACTATTCGGTTATTAAAAGCCTTTGGAAAGGCTTGGGTTTTGATATACAATCGGGTGGTGGATACGATTAAGGGTTGTTTTCCTAACTCGAACCAAGCACTAAGATCATTCGTAAGCGAACCTAATTCTATATGTTCATGTCTTATTCGCTTAATCTTGGCTAGTCGTTGGGTCTACGTTTAACTTGAGCTTAACAAGTTTAAACGTGAGTGAGAACATGCTGGATCAACCATGCATGGTTCACGCACATACAGATACATGTATATGAATTGTGTGGTGTTAGGATATGTTAAAACATGTAAAACATGGTTTAATAACGAGCTAAGGCTTAATCGGTTTCATTTAAATACAAGTATGGAAACCAACGTGAACACTTATCATTGACACGAAAGTACTCTATACCTACACATAAACTGCCTCATTGGAAAAATTGATTGGCTTGGGTTTGAAGATGTATTTATACCTACTTGGACGATTTCATGTGATAGAACAGACTTATATTCGTGTTTTCTAACGAAACTTGTTTGTGGGTAGTTAGTAGTCGAGAAAATACCACCAACACAAACCTTAGGCAACCTTAGTGGACATCTAAGTCCACTGTTAGGCCTTAAGACCCACGAATGGGTCACATATATTTATAATATGGTTTGTTTATGGCTTAAGTACTAAATGGTAACTTAGGTAGCTTAACGAAACCCTAACAAGCCCTTAGCGAGGCCCAATACGGGCCCAATAGCCACAAATAAGCTTAGACAGCTTATTCGCGAGCTTATACAGCTTATGGACTTATTAAGAAGTTTGGAGAGCTAATGGACCTAAGTATAATAACCTTACACTTTTAAAACTCTTGCTGGTCATGATTGGGACCCAAAGCCTAATTACAATGGCTTATGCTTATGGGATATGCCAATAAGCAAAACAACTTATTTAACACATAAATAACTTATGGTATTCAGAACCTACTTGAAAAAATAGCTAAACACCTTATTAGACCTTAAAGGCTTATTTTGAATTAGTTATTAGGCCGAAAGCCCAATAAGCCCAAATAAGCTCATCCGAGCTTATTTTCAAAAGTAAACAGCTTATTTTGCTTGTTTAAGCTTAATGAAGTCTTGTGCCACTTGTTAGAACTTATTTCGATTTAAAAGGTGATTTTTACAAGGTAAGGGACTAAAGTGTCTAACATGGGAATCTTAGGGGTATAAGTTTAATTAATTTGACTATTTGTAAACTATAAGGACTAATTTTTGCCAATCTAGAAACCTTAGGGTATGATATGAATCTAAATGGTTTTTGAATACTTGAGTATCGAACTGGACATATATATAATGAGGATTATTATTACAAGCTTAAAATCAGGTTTATAAAATACATATACAACAAATTAATAAATACGTATAATTATTAATGACACGTTACGCGTAATACAGGTACATTCATAGTTGTACACCTTCCAGAGCCAACGAGCCAAAGACGAATACAATAAACATGTACGCCACACCACAAGCTGATGTTTTAACAGTATTTATAAACTAGCAAATTATTGTAGTTTTTCTATGAATCGTTAGCCTAAAACTTGTTAGACTATGGACTGGCCGTATTTACTTAGATATTTAATGGTGTGATTCATTTGCCATACTTGGGTATATTTACCATTCACGAAGGACTACCTACTAAGGTGAGTTCATAGCCCCATGCTTTACAATTATTTAAATGATTTACATCTTTGGGGTAAGAACATGCTTTGTTTTAAAAATTGGGACGCCTAAGTGTATATTTTAACAATGATTACGTGTTTGCCTTAAGTAGCGATAAACCACTGAGCCCTATTACATGATCTGTCATTACTGGATTGTAAGCGCGAGTTTTAGTGTTATAAAATTTTTAAAAGATCTATTTGGGATTGAGTCGTGTGGTTTGCCGGACAACAAACGTATACCATGTCGGATTGGGGATGTTGCGGGTTAAGAACATCATTCACGGGCAATGTTGGCAATTTATTGCATCCATACATGTCGAGCTTCAGTTTCATGAGCTTAGGGAAATGTAATTACTTTTTATGATGTTTGCATTTGTTGCTTAATCATATACTTGGAAATCTTGCGGTCCTACAATTGACTTATATAAACCTATGAATTCACCAACTTTATGTTGACGTTTTAAAGCATGTTTTCTCAGGTCAGAGAGGGCACGAGGGTGCTATGGATACACTGGGGATAAGTCTTTTTGTGGAGTCAGGCCATTAAAGATTTAGAGTCATTACACCTTGGGATAATTGTTATGATCTAAAATCTTTGTTATCAAATGTTGAACAATTTAAGCCGTTGTGCTTTGTATTAAACAATTTCAATAAATCCAATGTATCATATTTTAAATGACTCTTTTAGAGGTCGTTCTCTTATCTTGTGCTATTGATCTACGAAGTAATGCTCCCGGACTCATTATTCCGCTGCGACCCAATTTGGGTGGTTTACACAATTGTACAAACTTTATTAGTGATTCTGCCATTGCTTGTGCCTAATTATAATATAATTATAATAGCATTTTATTATAATTTGCAGTGCTGTAAAACTGGGCCAAACTCTGCGCAATTGATAAAGTTTCTTTATATTATGGATGCACTGTGGATGAATTAAGGCACTATTGTTCAACACACAATGAATATAGGCTTGATATTTGATAACATGTCATATGAGGTAACCAAGAAATATAAGTTAACATCTATTTGTATTTTAATAACTCTGTTTTGCTTAACTGATATTGTAAATGTGTGTTAAGGAGCTATTGGCAGTAGAAGAGCGAATTGGAAATGTGAACAATGGATTGGCGAGAAAACATTTCAATGGGTATGAAGCAAAAACATATATGTGACGGAAGACGGTCAGCCACTAAAGCTTGCTGTATATGTCAGGTACCATTTTTTTTATTTGTGTACTTTCTAAATTATAAGTCTTGATGTGGATCACCTTAAAGATGTGTTTAATTGTTGAGGTTTAAATTTCTATTCTGAAATAACAATATATTTTAGATGTATAGAAAAATTTATTAGTATGAATGTTTTGTTTGAAATAGCAATGTATGCTTTAAAATTCTAAACTCATTTTGCATAAGGTAACTTTTCATTAATAAAACATACACAATTAGAAATCTTACATTGACAATAACGTTTTGTCCATCAAGGTTGCTAGGAAATGCTGGAAGCTAATAATCAAGCTACATAAGGATCAGAACTAGACCTCCATGACGGTGGTAAATTTCTTACTTGCAATTTCATAGAATTAGTCGATCGGTCGAGACAATCGACTTTTCACACTTAAAACTTATATGGGTGGCGTGGATAGTAGGTGCGTGGGGGAGTTTGGAATCGGTATAGTCTTGCGCAGACGAGCGGGATAGTAGAGAGTAGGTTGTAGCTGATGGTGGGGGTGCTGGCGCCTAATATTCGTGTGTGGGGTTTGGGTTGGGATTGAAATGGGCAGCGGGTGGGTTTCAGTAGTTATAGTTGGGGGGGAGGAGAGGGGGCAGGGGGGCTGTGAGTTGTGCCGTCAGCCGGGGCACGCCGAACTCACACCTCGTTACGTTTTTTTCTTGTTGTTCTTTAGGTATGTAAAGGTGGTTGGTGTAGTGTAGAATCCTGGATCATGATCTTCTTGAGGGGTGTGCGTTTTTTTCGCTTCTTTGGAATTGGGAGCGGGGTGCTGGTGTTTTTTATTGTCGGTGTTGATGGATGTGGATGAAAGATGCAAGAAGGGACATAATTTGCTGTTGGTTTTGGGTTAAGATCGCCCTGAGTTGGGGTGGGGTGGTATAGGGCAGTTGGCGATTGACAGAAAGGAGATGGGATGATGAAATGGCATGGAAGAATAGGTCATCTGACGGCAGAGGTGGGGCGTGGGCAGGTGTGCGTGTGGGAGGGGATGTGTGTGCAGGCCTGGAATTGGGCAGTAGCTTTCCGGGTGGGTCTTTTTTTGAAGGTGGCATTGGGGTTGTGGTGCGTAGGGGGCGGGAGTGTGGTGGTTGGGGAATATGGTTGTCAGTCAGGTGGTCACTTTTGTGTGGGGAGTGTTGAGGGTTAATAGCTGTCAATGGGGAGTGGATAAAACATAAATCATGCTTGGCGGAAGTAGTGTCTATGAACATTCTAATGTATTTTATGGGTTGGGCTCGTTGTGCATTGTGAATCTCGCTTTATGGTTTTCTTGCGTGTTATGGTGTTCTCACTGCTTGTCGTGTGAATATTGGTTGTAAGTTCATTAAAGAATAAAAAAATGGTACCTGATCATTCTACAAGCAATAGCTTCAGTGGACGGCTCTGCGAGTACTGCCGTCTACAGTTAGGGGTTTGTGCTGGCATTCACTGGGTATATGGGGGCTGTTGGGACTGAAACTTGCACGTGAGGGGCTCAAAGGGACTATGGCGGCGGGACGTCATGGGCCATATAGCTCTGTGTGGAGTATTCTACCGTGGGTGTTTGTTATTGTCGGAGGACGTTAGATATTATGCGTTGCGTTAGAAGCTGTTATTTGGGGGGTACCTCAGTTGAACATGGTATTCAATATCAGCCGATAGTTCTTAGTGTCGTGGTACATTTGTGCATGATTTTCTTCCACAGGGCATCCTAATTTATAAATGGTGGCGTTGTTTAGATTTGCGCTGATGTTTGGCCTAGGTGTTACGCACCTGCTTTTTTGTAGTTTATGCTTGTTTATGGGATTGGTTATGGAGGCTCAAGCTAATGGCCAAAGATCAATTAAGAAGTTTGGTACATTTGTGTATACACCCCCATATATTGGGTCGCAGCGGAATGAAGTGGCCGGGTGCTCGCTGGTTGTATTAGGAGAATTCTATTTGCTCTATTGATTAGTGTACGTCCAGAGATATTGTGTTCTTTTAAAAGTTGAGACTGGGGTGTGTGTGAGGTAAGGGCTTGTTGTCTTAGGCACAACGGGGCTGTAAATTGGTCACATCATTTGATAACATAAGATTTTTAGATCATATACAATTTTCCCAACGGTGGTAAATAGTACTCCCAAATCTTTAATGCATGACTCCCCTTAAGATCGATCCCCAGGGTTTTCATTTGCAACTCGTGCCTCATTGACCTGAGTAAACATGCTTTTTAAAACGTCAAACATAAGTTGGTGCCTATTCATAGGTGAGACCTATATAAAGTCAAATTGTAGGACCGCAAGATTTCACAAGTATTTGTGTAATGCTACAAACTCACCGCAACCCACATCCAGAAAAAAGCTGTAATTACATCCCTCCTAAGCTCATGTACTGAAGCTCTACATGTATGGGATGCAATAAATGCCAACTTTTGCCTTGAATGATGTTCTAAACCCGCAACATCCACAATCGACTTGGTATACGTTGGTTGTCGGCAAACCAGCACGACGTCAATCCCAAAATAGTCTATTATAACACTTCGCGCTTACATACAGTAAATTGTCAGTTAATGGTAATGGCTCAGTGGTTATCGCTACTTTAGGCAAACACGAAATCATTGTTTAAAATATATAACTTGCTGTCCAAATTTTTTTAAAACAAGCATTGTTCTTACCCCAAGATGTAATCATTTAAATAATTGTTAAAGATAGGGGTTATGAACTCACCTTAGTAGGTAGTCCTTCGTGAATGGTAAATATACCCAAGTATGGCAAATGAATCACACCATTAAATATCTAAGTAAATACGGCCAGTCTTAGTCTACAAGTTTAGGCTAACGACTTCATGTATAAACTACAATAATTTGCTAGTTTATATATACTGTTATCACTTGTGTGGTGGTGTACATGTTTATTGTATTCGTTTTTGCTCGTTGGCTCTTGGGAAGGTGTACCACTATGTATGTACCTATATAAGTATACGTGTCATTAATAAATATACGTATTTATTAATTGTGTTGTTTATGTATTTATAAACCGTGATTTTAACTTGTAATAATATCCTCATTATATTATGTCCAGTTCGATACGTCAAGTATTCATAAAACCATTTTAGTTTCATATCATACCCTTAGGTTTCTAGATTGGCAAAATTAGTCCTTATAGTTTAAAATAGTCAAATTACAACTTATACCCCTAAGTTTCCTTGTTGGACAACTTTTAGTCCCGTAATCTTGTAAAATTCACATTTTAAATCCGTTTAAGTTCTAACATGTGGACAAGAATTCATGAAGCTTAAAATAATCAAAATTAAGCTGTTTACTTCTTGGTAATAAGCTCGGATGGTTATTGGGTTATTGGGCTTTTCGGCCTAATAAACTAATTCAGAATAAGTTAAGGTCAAATAACAGGTATTTTAGCTAGTTTTCTAAAGTAGGTTATGTTACATTTAGTTATTAAGTTTAATAAGGTGTTTTGGGCTTTTTGGCTTACCCATAAGCCATAAGCCACTGTAATGGGCTTTTGGGTCCATTAAGGGTCCATTAAGAGTTTTAAAAGTGTAAGGTTATTATACTTAGGTCCATTAGCTCTCCAAACTTCTTAATAAGTCCATAAGCTGTATAAGCTCGCGAATAAGCTGTCTAAGCTTATTTGTGGCTATTGGGCCCGTATTGGGCCTCGCTAAGGGCTTGTTGGTTTTCGTTAAGCTCCACCTAAGTTACATTTAGTACACTTAATCATAACAAACATTTATAAATATATGTGACCCATTTGTGGGTCTTAAGGCTTAACAGTGGACTTAGATGTCCACTATGGTGCGTATGGTTTGTGTTGTGGTATTCGACTACTAACAAACCAAAACAAGTTCGTTTAGAACACATATAAGTCGTGTTTATCACATGAAATCGTCCAAGTAGTTAGTATACATCTTCCCAAGCCAAGCCATCATGTTTTCATGAAAAGTTTACGTGTAGGTTTTGAGTACTTCGTGTCTAAGTGATAGTGTTTACGTTGGTTTCCATACTTGTATTTAAATGAAACCCATTAAGCCTTAGCTCGTTATTAAACCATGTTTTACATGTTTTAACATATCCTAACACCACACAAGTCATATACATGTATTTGTATGTGCGTGAACCATGTATGGGTTGAACCATGCATGTTCACACTCACGTTAACTTGTTAAGCACAAGTTAACTGTGACCCATACGACTAGCCAAGAGAAAGCGAGTAAGACATGAACCATATGAATTTAGGGGTTCGACTTACATTGGTCCTAGTACTTGGTTTCGAGTTAGGAAAACAACCCAAATCGTATACACCCGATTGTATATCAAACCCATAGCTTCAAAGCTTTTAATGACCTGAATAGTATAACCCAATCCTAGCTTAAACCTAAATCTTTCTTGCTCCCAAACCCATAGACGTATAACCTTAGCTTCTTGATCACTAGGTTATACCTTGGAACTCTTGATTACAAAGTGTGATGTCGTGTTTATGTGGGTTGTGTCTCGGTTGTCGTGACCCGAAATAAAGAGAGAAACAAGGATGGTTTTTGCTAGTATGTGGTTAAGCGAATGAGTGTATAAACACTCTTAGTTGTGAACTCTTGTATTTATAGAGAAAATATCTCTAAACCACTTCCTAAAACTATGTCTCATTAGCTTAGAGAGGATAGGTAGTTTTGGTTCAAGATTAAGTGGTTTTAGGGAAGCTTAAGCTTGTCTAAGTACATGTTTTAATGACTTAGGTGATGTACTTGATTGGCTTTAGATCGCATGTTTATAATTGTTGTGATTGTTGAGTGGAAGTATATGGTTCAAATGTAGATCAGTGTATAATCTTTACACAATGTATATTAGGCCCTAAGTACTTTCATTAATGACTAAATGTTTGTACATGTACTTTAGCAAGATTTTGTTTGGTGTTGTGTGTGTGGAATGATTCGGCAAAGAGAGGGAAAAACAAGATTTGAATCTTGTATAGATTTTGTTAAGTACATTGCTTTAATCACACATAGATGTATAAGATTTAGCCATGGTTTGTGTATATAGCACATGATCCTTGTGCCGTGACCTATAGAAGAGAAACAAAGAAGTGTGCTAGAGTTTAAGGTTTCCTAACCTTAAACTAATCATACACTAGCCTTAAACTAACTATGGCAAGTTGTTGGTTAAGGGTACATTTTGTAAGAGTATGTAAGACTTTGTAAGAGGTCCTCATAATCCCTAAGAAATTTGGACGCCTAAGATTAAGTTTGGGGTACTAATGATTTGACAATTTCTAGTTATATGGGATAATGGTGTACTTAAGGTGGTTAATAACCATAGTATACAAAGTTTGTCTCATGTTAATGTTACTACATAACATAACCGACCCTTGTAGGCTTAATGACACAAAAATTGTATAATTTTTGTGTTTAGAGAATAAAAGTGGTATTGGTTTGAGTCTAGATGAGTTTAGGTATTCCGGGTATGTCCAAATGTATTTTATTGCGTAACGTAAACCCTTTTACGTGACCAATAAAAATAAAACACACAAAGTCAATAATTATCCTCTAAATAATTATCTAACATTTGCTTGACGTAAATCTTAATTTGTTTGGTGACCAATTACATTGAATGATTATTTTGGCCTACGCGATTTAACTTAAACGTATCAATTTAAAAGTAGATGCGTACAAGACTAAAATAATATATGAAAACAATAGGTGTCATAAAATGACTTGAAAATGCGAAATGTTACAATTTGGGTATTGGGTAGTGCACGACCACCTATTATCACATTGAGGTAGAACAGAAGATATGGACCAAACTACACCAATTATCAAATATATGATAGCAGTTGCTATAGGACAACATCGATCACAGAAAACGAAAACTAATAGAATAAAATCACAATGAAAGAAAACACATCAAAGAGCAAAAACTCGGATCCTATTTTAGAACTCTGGATTAGAATAGAAGCGTACAAAAAGAAGCTGGAGCATATAAATGTGCCATGGGAAAACATATTATTTTATTATTGTTCGAGTCAATTCGATACGTTGAAACCAGAAAAATGAAAGAAAATAGAGCTTCTAAATTTCAGTACAAAAAGCTTAGCAAGAGAGCTTCCGAGGTATGTGCAGAGGTCCAGATATAACTTTAAACTACAACTTATAGGGACCAAACCACTTGTTATGCCTATTAGTCTCTGCCAGCTTATTGCAAAATATTCATTGTCGCCTATCCTAACTATTTTATTACTTCCCTCATAGTAATTATCTCAACAAATCTACTCACATAATTTTATACTTTAGATAAGACAGATGACATCAAATAACGTCTATATTTTATAGCATCATTTATCCTATGTAATTAACCCATTTTGTATAATTATTGCAAAGAATTGTTACTTAATCGTTTATATTTGAGAATTGCAGTAATTATGGAGTACTTGGTGAAGTTATGCTAAAAGGCACGCATTTTGGAGCATAAACAAAGAGTTCGAGAAAGTCTACTGATCTGACAGAAAATACGCCGTATTATTCTAGACCTATACGACGTATCCAAGACTTTGACGAATCAAAAGACCATTGCCTGACTTTGAAGAATACGCCGTATCCACATCAACGATACGCCATATATAATACTTTGGTCAACGAAGAAGAATCAACTAGTTTTACCTCAATACGCCATATCCATCAAGAAGATACGGCGTATCCGTGCCTACACTTCACAAATAACCACGAAGGATTGGAGACCCAATACGCCGTATCCAGGAGACATCAATACGCCGTATTCACAATATAGTAATAAAATATTCTGGGAAGATTTAATCAGACATGTCCTTACTCTAGAAATCCCCAAATACACGTATCCACATTGCTCGATACGGTGTATCGACAAGTTTTCAGACTCTATAAATAGACGATCCTAAACTCAGTTTTAGGTATGCAAGTGAATCCCTAAACCACCAAGTCGACCAAGAGACGAATAAAGGAGCCTAGAAGGTCATAAAGAGCCTCAAGATCATAGGAAAACTCTTGTAATCTTCGAGCAACCGAATACGCGTTCGATTAAGGTTTCTTTATTTTAATCGTTCATATATCAAACCGTGTGTTAGAATGTTACAATGACTATCGGCTTGTTACCTTTATGTATCAGCCATGTTTTGAGATTAATATTTGGTTTGTTTATCTTGATTGTTAATTTATCATTGATTGTCTGTTTATGTTATCAATCTCTCTCCTCCCACTCTCTCGCTTTCCTCACGTCGCTTACAAGGTCCTGTCCGATCCCCACTCACTCCCCCCCATCCCTCAGCCCCCCTCCCCCTCCAACCCAATACCGCCAATCCTCACCACCCCCCTCACATATTCTTACAATCCCGTGCCCCCCCTCCCATAGCAACTTCGGTGTTGTTTGGGCTAGGCTAAGGAGTCTGGGATAGCTCTCCATTTGAATTTATATATCTAGAATCATAGGATCACAAATATTGACCTATCCTTGCCTTTAGTTTAGTGAGCTTAGTTGAGCCATAAGGTGACCTTGGTAATAATGAGTACTTTCTTATTCTATTGGTAAGGACTCGGACAGTAGACTACTAGTATATAAAGAGTCGTTAAGCAGTAAATGGGTAAAGTCTCCATGAGCTAGGGTTTAGTAAGAGCACCATTATTAATCTCCTAAGATAGATTATAATCAATAAATGCTTGCTTTATGCGGTTACGTCTAATTGTGAAGAATTAGCGTGTCTAGGTCTTAGGAAGAAGTACCACCTAAGTCTAGGAATGATATGGCCCTTCGAGATAAGTCAATCATTGCACTAATAAACAAACCAACGTTTTATCGGATTATTCATGGTTGATATGTTTTCCTTACATTAGTTCTTGTTCTCTTTGTTTGTTTGTCTTCTTGTGTGTGTTTAGTGCTTTGCTTGTCATCAAAACCTTAGGTTAGATAACTAAACCTCGTGCCAGTCTCTCAGGCTGAAACCCCCCTTTTTGCATTAGTTTTAGGTTTAACTTAGATAACTAAAATACTGATAGAATTAGGAATTAACGCTCTCGCTCTTAGTGATCGACACCCTACTTACCACGAATCTACCACCGACCGGGTACACTGCCCGTTAAAGTGTTGTTTTTGGTTAACTCGGCAAAATATAAATTTAAAACTTGAACTATCATAAATAAACACCACACAACGACACATCAAGTTTTTGGCGCCGTTGCCGGGGAGTGAAGTTGTTTAATTCTTATTTATTAGTGTTTTAGTTTAGTTTAGTTTAGATTAATTTGCATATTTGTGTGTTTGTTTTGTGTGTTTGAATTCTGCATTGTATATTTTTGCATATTGTGTGGTTGTGTGTTCCTGCATAGTTACGGTTCACTGTAACTTTCTGAGTCGAATACTCAATACGGCGTATAAATTTTTTTCAAACCAATACAGCGTATTCGACTCTATCATCAATACGGCGTATTCAGTTCACTGAATACGGCGTATTAAGCTATTTGACAGTTTTCTTTCCTAGCGAATTTATTACAGGTTAAAATAGACGACCCCAACCCTTACTATGGAGGAGTATATCAGGCTTGAGGAAGAAAAAGCTCGTAGGTGTGGTAAGGTGTATAATTGGGAAACTGCTATGTATGGTAAGATCTGGGTTATATGAAGACGTTCACGACCTCAGATCTGTTGAAACTGAATTCCCAGCTATAGTCTTTAACGACACATTAACATCTGAAGCAACACTCTCATGTGAGCCTACGGTAAGTTCTCTTAACAACAATGAAATTGACTTTAGAATATCGTTTGACGAATCCGACGATAATGGCATTACATGGTGAGTATGAACAAAATTTCATTTTCCAAATAATATTATTTCTGTCAATGATTTGAATAACGGATTCGGAAAATATAATGTTAACAGTCAACATGCCTGTCGTTTCCTTCACCCGAGCATAAGGTCATGGTATTTTCATTGATTTTAGACTACTTAAAAGAATTTGAGAATCGTATTTCTAGCCCATTGTCTTACAATGATCTCTAAAGTCTTAAATTAGATTTCTTAACTGAACTACTTTTAAGTCCTAATATATCGTTGAAGTTTAATTTGAAAGATGAAACATCATTTTCCAAATGTGATGAAGAGGAACAAAACGTTTTAAACTTTAATGATCTATTTCCTTTTAACATGATTTATCCCAATGATTCAATATCGGGTAAGGACAATGATGGTGATAAAGTCGATATTGAACACTCTTCGAGGGATTTATCTGTCAAACCGTTACCTGATGTAATAAATACTGATGTTGGTGCCTATGCACATGGGTCAAATAAGCTTTTGGAAACAAGTCATGATACATCTAATAAATTTTTCAAAACTGAAACTTTTATCAAGGGATTAAATTTTAATATCATGACTTGGAATCATCTTAACAAAGGGATGCCATTTATTTTCCTAATCAAGAATTTGTATGTGCCTTTTGGCATCCCGTTCGACCCTAAATTGTTTTATAAGGATGGGATTAAATTGGGGCAAGTCTAACTAAAAGACTTTTCTGTAAACGAAAGTGCTTGCCGGGAGACAACCCGGAATGTATTTTCAATTTTTTTCGAGTCTGTCTTTCCAGACTGTCTATACGGCGTATCCAAACCCTATAGATACGGCATATCGACTATCTGGACGTTACCCAGTTTTTATTTTCAGCACAGTCTATAAGACGTATTCATTAAATGAATACAGCGTATACAAGTATCAATACGGCGTATCTTGGGGAATGGATACGGCGTATCGACTTCCTGTACAGTTTTAGGTTTATATTTCGAGTCTAACCAATGAATACACGGAGATAGAATTGCATTTGTTTTCTGAGAATTTATACAGGACCTTCGGGAAGTTATCGACAAAGTTGGTTAAAGTATCTACAAGTCTGAAGTGTTGGAGTCTTGAAACCTCAAGACGGCTGTTCAACACACAATCTTGCTCATAAACGCAAATTGGAGAATCTACCGAGCAAATATCAAGGGATTTTCTCATTCTAAATTCCCGTATTTAATGTTTTATATATACAACGAGGACGTTGTATAATTCAAGTGGGGGATGGAATTAGAATGTTTACTTGTCCTATTTTTCATACTAAAATGCTTAAATTATGCTCAAATTTAAAAAAAATTCAAGCATACTTTTGTGAAATTACATGTTACATAACCCACACACAATAACCCTTGTTAGATATTGTGAGGATTTAGCCTTTCCGTTTCCAAATGTTTACCCAAATTCCACAAAATATGAGTGTTTACCCAAATTCCACAAAATATGAGTGTGCCGGTGATGTTGTAGACTTTAGAACTTGGCTTGGTATATCACTCGAGACCACAATAATGAGTATTATGGATTTAATTGGAGTAACTTGTTTAAATTGGTAAATCTTAGGATTACACCCAAATCGCCTTTACATGTTGCTTATTAACTAACTACACCGGTTAGTTAACCTCCCGTTAAACCCTTTTCCACTCTCATCTTTTGAGTCATGATCCACAAGAACAACTCGTAGAGCCAATCCTTTAGGAATTTACACCAACTATCTATTTCGTTACACCCTTACACCTTAACCTACCTTGTTAGATTAAGTTTAATTTACAGTTGCTAGTTACTTAAAGTGTAAAGTTTGTATTTCTCGAGTCTTGTGTCATTTTCTATCTTTGGTTCGGTTGGAAATTTGCACATTGCAAATGGGAATGTATATTAGTAGTCAAAACTCATGTGATTTTACTACCATCATAATTATTGGTGAATCCGAAGAACGAAGAAATTAATGAAGGAATTATCCAGAATTATTATGATCGTGAAGATGGTGAAACTACACCGAGATTTGAAGTATAGTTAGCAAAAAAAAATCAAAAAATTAGAATAATACAAAAAGTGACAAAGAAAATTCAAAGATAATTGTTTCGCAAAGGGCATTACAGAAGGAATTACACGAAGGATCGATTATTCGTTGATACGTCTAAAAAATCAATGATGTATAGTATTGTACAAAGTGGTAGATATCACCACTTACCTTGTAGAGTATGTAAAGTGTTGGGATGATTGGGAAGTTGACTGTTATGGGAACGCCAACTTAGGTTGTTGTTTTTAATCAACGATCAAGACGTTGTAAATAGTTGTGTCTTTATCATGTTAACGGTCGAGAAATAAGTGTCTAGCAACTTGTATCTTAAGTCTTAATCTATATGCTTCTTGATTTTTATTTAACAACAATTTACTTCCCTCTCACCTAATGATTAGCCACTGGTTTTACGTGAATGAGGATCTAAATGAACATGCATGTCTATTCCGTCGTTACGACCATGTATGCATGTCTTGTACCTCGTTGGTTTAATGAGAAAAAAACAACAAAAAGAGAGGGAAAGAAAGTTTGAAGATAATCGTTTCACAATTACCGAAGGAATTACATGAAGGATCGATTATGACGATGTAAAGTATTGTACAAAGTGGAAGATATCACCACTTGCCTTGTAGAGTATGTAAAGTTATTGGATGATTGGGAAGTTGACCGTTACGGGAACGCCAACTTAGGTTGTTGTTTTTTATCTATGATCGAGATGTTGTAAATAGTTGTGTCTTTATCATGGTAACAGTCAGGAAAATAGTGTCTAGCAACTTGTACTTTAGGTTTAATCTATTTGTTTCTTGATTTTTATTTAACAACAATTTACTTCCCTCTCACC